>SRVM01002667.1:0-10575 GCA_007570785.1 Antilocapra americana
TTATATTGTTACGATGGTATGGTAGACAGAAAAATGGTCCCCCAAAGATGGTCACATCCTAATACTCAGAGACTGTGAATACATTACCTTATCTGACAAAAGAGATTTTATAGATGAGGTAATGGTTAAATTGGTTAAATAACTTGATATAGGGAGTTTATCTTGGATTATCCAGCTAAGCAAAACTAAGGACATGAATCCTTAAATGTAGAGATCCTTTCCAGGCTGTGGTCAGAAGAAGATGGTGACTAAACAAGAATGGTCAGAAAGATGCAAAGTTGTTGGTACAAATGGCCACCTAACACTTGAAATCATACTTAATGTCATCAGTCATTAGGGACTTGCAAATCAAAACCACAATGAGATACTGTTTCATAGCGACTAGAATGGCTAAGGGCTTCCCTTGTGGCTCAGCTGGTAAAGAATCCGCCTGCAGTGCAGGAGACCTGAGTTCAGTACCTGGGTTGGGAAGATCCCCTGGAGAAGGGAAAGGCTACCCACTCCAGGATTCTGGCCTAGAGTATTCCATGAACTCTACAGTCCATGGGGTCACAAAGAGTCGGACACAACTGAAAGACTTTCACATCAAAAAATCAAAAAGAATGGCTAAAGTAAAAAAAAAAGTTAATATCAAGTGTTGGCAAGGAGATGGAGAAATTGGAACCCTCGTGCAATGTTGATAGGAATGTAAAACAGTGTAATCTCTTCAAAAAAACTGTATGGCACTTTCTCAAAGTGTTCAACATAAAGTTACCATACGACTCAGTAATTCCACTCCTAGGTACACAAACAAAAGATATGATAATATAGATCCACATTGAAATATGTATATGAATGTTCATAGCAGCATTATTCATAACAAAGGATGAAAGAAATCAATCCAAATGAGTATCAACTGATGAGAGGATGGATAAAATGTGGTATACTAATACAATGGAATTTTATTTGGCCATAAAAAGGAAAAGAAGTATTGATATATGCTAAAACATGGATGAGCCTTGAAAGCATGCTAAGAAGCTAATCACAAAATACCATATATTTTATGATTCTATTTATATGAAATGTCCAGAAAGAGCAGTCTATAGAGACAGAAAGCAGATTTGTGGTTGCCAGAACTGGGGTGAAGAAAGAATGAGCAGTGACTGCTAATATGCATGGTGTTTTTTCAGTGGATGATGAAAATGTTGTAAAACTGACGTCAGTAATGGCTGCATAACTCTGTGAATATCCTAAAAACCAATTCATTGTGCACTCTAAACTGGTAAATTATGTGATATGTGAATTATACAATAAGTCTGTGAGAAAAAAATAATAAATAGAAGTCTGGAATAAAGTTTCAGAAAACATTACTTGGCCGCTTGCTTGAAAACTTAAAATAAAAACTATAAAAGAAATAAAGTTTGAGAAATCAAGTACATAAAGACACAAATAAGATTAACTGGTTAACAGAAAACAGTTCATCTTTTCATCCTCACTATAGATCACTGCACAGGGCACATGATAATAATTGCTCAATAAATGTTTGTGCTGAATTGAATTAACCTTTTCCAGACTCCAATACGTAATTACAGATATTCTTCTTCCTTTTCAAAGGGAAAAGAATTGCTTAATAAGTAATTGCATTTGAATCTATTGCTGCCTACATCCAACTGTTAAACAATTCATGACAACAAATAAGACTCTGCTGTCCAAAACATGAAGGGCCACTGGGGGTCTGGGGACAGGGAGGAGATGCCGGGAAGGAATTGGGAACACTACCACCTACCTCCAACTATCATGGGGAATTTCCCTGGTGGCCCAGTGACTAAGACTCTGAGTCCCCAGTGTGAGGGGCCTGGGTTTGAACCTTGGTCAGGAAACTAGATCCCACATGCAGCAACCAAGATATTAGGTGCCGCAACTAAGACCCAGTGCAGCCAAATAAATAGATTAATGTAAAAAACTGAAGCCTATTATACGAGTGAAGTAAGTCAGAAAGAAAAACACCAATATAATCTATTAACACATATATACGGAATTTAGAAAGATGGTTTATGATGACCCTATATGAAGACAGCAAAAAAGACACAGATACAAAGAACAGACTTTTGGACTTTGTGGGAGAAGGCAAGGATGGGATGATTTGAGAAAATAGCATTGAAACATGTATATTACCATATGTGAAATAGATCACCAGTCCAAGTTCGATACATGAAACAGGGCACTCAAAGCTGGTGTACTGGGACAACCCTCTGGAATGGGATGTGGAGGGAAGTGGGAGGGGGATTCAAGATGAGGGACACATGTACAGTCATGGCTGATTCATGTCACTGTATGGCAAAAACCACTACAATATTGTAAAGTAATTAGCATTCAGTTAAAATAAACAAATTAATTAAAAAAAAAAAACAAATGGCAAGATATTCCATGTTCCTGTGTAGGAAGAATCAATACTGTGAAAATGACTATACTACCAAATGCAATCTACATATTCAATGTGATCCATATCAAATTACCAATGGCATTTTTCACAGAATCAGAACAAAAAATTTCACATTTCATATGGAAACACAAAAGACCCCGAATAGCCAAAGTAGTCTTAAGAAAGAACAGAGCTGGAGGAATCAACCTTCCCGACTTTAGATTATACTACAAAGCTACAGTCATTAAGACAGTATGGTACTGGCACAAAACCAGAAACATCGACCAATGGACAAGATAGAAAGCCCAGAAATAAACCCATACACCTATTGGTACCTTATTTTTGACAAAGGAGGCAAGAATATACAAAAAATATATGACAGGGCAAAGACAGCCTCTTCAATAAATGGTGCTGGGAAAAATGGACAGCTACATGTAAAACAATGAAATTAGAACACTTCCTAACACCATACACAAAGATAAACTCCAAATGGATTAAAAACCTAAATGTAAGACCAGAAACTATAAAAAAAAAAACCCTTAGAGGAGAACATAGGCAGAGCACTCGATAACATAAATCAAAGCAAGATCCTCTAGTGACACACCTCCTAGAGTAATGGAAATAAAAACAAAAGTAAACAAGTGGGACCTGATTAAACTTAAAAGCTTTTGCACAGAAAAGGAAAGTTTAAGCAAGGTGAAAAGACAACTCTCAGAATGGGAGAAAATAACAGCAACTGAAACAACTGACAAAGGATTAATTTCCAAAATATACGAGCAGCTCACACAACTCAATGCCAGAAAAACAAACAACCCAACCAACCAGTGGGGAAAAGACCTAAACAGACATTTCTCCAAAGAAGACATACAGATGCCTAACAAACACATGAAAAGATGCTCAACATTGCTCATGATTAAAGAAATGCAAATCAAAACCACTATGAGATATCACCTCACGCTGGTCAGAATGGCCCTCATCAAAAAGTCTACAAACAGTTAATGCTGGAGAGGGTGTGGCGAAAAGGGAGTGCTCTTGCACTGTTGGTGGGAATGTAAATTGATACTGCCACTATGGAAGATGGTACGTAGATTCTTTAAAAAACTAGGAATAAACCCACCATATGACCTAGCATTCCCACTCCTAGACATATATCCTGAGGAAACCAGGGTTAAAAAAATACACACATATCCCACTGTTCATTGCAGCACTATTTACAACAGGTAGAACATGGAAGCAACCTAGATGTCCATCGACAGATGAATGGATAAAAAAGCTGTGGTACATATACACAATGGAATATTACTCAGTCATAAAAAGGAGCACATTTGAGTCAGTTCTAATGAGGTGGATCAACCTACAACCTATTATACAGAGTAAAGTGAGTCAGAAAGAGAAAGATAAATATCATATTCTAATGCACATAAACAGAATCTAGAAAAATGATACAGAAAAATTTATTTACAGGGCAGCAATGAAGAAACAGACATAGAGAATAGACTAATGGACATGGGGAGAGGGGAGGAGAGGGTGAAATGTATGGGAAGAGTAACATGGAAACTTACATTACCATATGTAAAATAGATAGCCAATGGGAATTTGCTGTATGGCTCAGGAAACTCAAACAGGGGCTCTGTATCACCTAGAGGGGTGGGATGGGGAGGGAGGTGGAAGGGAGGTTCAAAAGGGAGAAGATATATGTATACCTATGGCTGATTGATGTTGAGGTTTGACAGAAAACAAAATTCTGTAAAGCAATTATCCTTCAATAAAATAATAAAAAGAAAAAAATTTAAATGGTATCATTGCATTATTTAAAAATAAAATAAAATGCATATCATAGAATATCCTTATGTTTCATTTAAGAGAAGCACCACCTGTATAACACGTATACTTTAAAATAAATGACCAATTATCACAAAGGTGTTTTAGTATTTCTAATTCAATATCTACCAGTGAGACTAAATTTTTATCATGGGTACAATGGTTACTTTAATTTCTTCATTCAAAATTGCCTATTCATATCATCTGTCCATTTTCTCATTGGATTAATGTCTTCTTATTACTGATTTTTAATAAAAGTATATATCAAAGCTATTTAGTCAAATGTTTCAAGTACTTCCCAACCCCAGTTTGTCATTTGCTTTTCTTATTTTGTTTTTATTTTTTACATAGTCAAAATTTTCCACTGTTTTCTCCTTTATGGTTTATGCTTCCATATCATGTTTCAAAGTTGCTTCAAACATATAAAATGTTCAACCTCATTTTTAGGAGGAAATCACAGATTATATCTACCTTAAGAACAATTTTACCTAATATGTTGGAAGAAATTTGAAATAAAAAACTAGTAATACACTGTTTGAGAATACTGTGAAGAAAGGGGCAATTTCTGTTATTTCTAATAGGGAGTGTAAACTGGTATAATCCCTACGGAAAATAAGTGGCCAATGTTTTAAAAAGTACAAATGCATCTGTCTTTTGAACCAGTAATACTTCTTTTGGAAATTTATCTACAAAGATATACATATGTAAAATGGCACCACTGTTTATATTAGAAAAAGAGGAAACAACCCAAACACCCACCAGCAAGGGGCTAGATAAACTATAGCACATGCAGACAATGTATGATGCTATAAAAATTCTGAGGAAGCTCTCCACGTACTGACTGATGTGGAAAGAGCTACAAAATGTTTAAAATAAGTGTATAAAGCTTTAAGCTTAAAAAGCAAGGTACAGTATGTAGAATATACTATTATTTAAAATTTTAAAACAAGCAGAGGGCTAAGAATATATATTTTTATTTGCTAGCAAAGCCATAAAGAAACTTTGGAAGGATATATACAATTACAGTGGTTAGCTGAATAAAAGGAGGGAGGGGGAAGGGAGTAATACAAGGTAGATGGGGGACAGTATACTTATTTATACTATGTTTATAGTCTTATTCTTGAACCATTTCACTGACCATATTATGTATTTTTAAATTATACTTCAATAAATGGTCCTCTCTCCAACCCAACAATTATTATTTATACATTTCCATATTCATATTTATACAATTTAAATATTTGTGGTTTCATTTTCTAGCTTTAATTCACCTAGTATTTCTTTCAGTTAATCTCTTTAGGCCAAAGTAACCCACTTCCCCCAAATCACCTGGCTAGCCTGCTACTGCAATTCATTTATTCACTATTCCATCCTCTCTCTCCAGATTGGAAATGTCATCTTCATAAAACCAGGTTTGATTCTGTACTTAAAAATTTTTCACTAATTTTTCTTTCTATCCTTGTTCTACAAGAGAGTTCCAATTATTGAAGCACTAAAATTCATTTATTTTTATATTAAATATTTTAAATTTAGTCAAATAATAAACTTACAATGTAACTTCATATGTTTTTCTACAAGCAAGCTATCATTACTTTCCTTAAAAAACAAGAGATGACTAATCTCATGCATTTATCCTCTCCGTTTAAACTTTAGAATCTTGTCAAGACCCTCCTTCTTTTCCTTCCCCCAAAGATTCCCACTGTGACTTTATAAGAATCATATTAATTTGGAACTAAATGACATTCTTATACTATTGCATGTCTTCTCTTATATCCCTCAGTAAACTTTTATGGTTATCTTCATATACGTTGTGCACATTTTTAAAGTTCACTCTTAGGTGCTTCATACTTTTGGTTGAAATTGTTAATGGGAACTTCCTCCATTATATTTCCCAATTACTACTGTTTAAACATGGGAAAGCTATTGTTTTTTGCATTATTTATTTTGTAACTGGCTGCATTACTGAAACCTCTTCACTAGCACTAATTAAATTTACACTTGATTTATGCCTGTATTTTAAAATCTTGATCATGTGTCTCAGATACTGGCATAATTTCAGGAGCCTGACCTTAAATCACATACCCAGAGGTAACTAAGGAAACAAACGCCATTTAATATGACTTGCTTTCAAGCTAAAGCCTTACTCTTTATTAAAGAGGTTTCAGTAATATGGGCCAGTTACAAAATAAATAATGCAAAACCAATAGCTCTTCTTTTAAAAAACAAAGTCTCATTTTCCTAATCATAGGACTAGAGCAGAGTTTTTCAACACGGCACTGGTGACATTGGACCCAATAATTCTTTATGGCAGAGCGCATGGTAAGATACAAGGCATGTATATTTGGTCTTGTCCCCTTTTGGGGACAAAGATCCTAAATCCCTTGTAACTTCCTGAGTAAGGAGAGAGACAGAAGCTTATTTGGGTTTTCTTCACAGTTCAAGAAACAGCTCCAAGAGCAATAAAGGTTTCAACCCACCTGATTTATGTTAATGAGGTGAACTTTAGAAAGCCCCTCAGGCTGAGAGGCTGGTTACCAGAGGAACCAACAAAGTGATTAAAGGTTTGGAACTTTTAGCCTAACCCTCTGACCTCCCTGGAGAGGAGAGGAGCTGGAGACTGAGTTTAATCATCAAGGCAAAAGATTTAATCTTTCATGCCAATATAATGGAACCTCCATCAAAACCCTAAAGGAAGGGGTTTGGAGAACTTCTGGGTTTGTGAAGGTCTAGGAGGGTGTTGGTGCCTGGAGAGGACAGGAAAGATCTGTGCTTCTCCTCCATACTCAGCTTTACAGCATCTCTCTATTTGGCTGTTCCTAAACGGCAGCATTCATAATGAACCAGAAATTGTAAGTCAAGTATTTTCCAGAGTTCTTTGATGTGATGAGCATCATAACTGAACTGTAGAACACCCAGCTGGTGTCTGGAGAGTTGGGAGAATTAGTTGGTATGGGAGGAACCCCCACATATTTGGTGTCAAAAGCGTTGTGTGTTGAGGACAGTAAAAATTTCCTTTATGTGCAACTGCAAAGTATTTAGCAACATCCTTGGGCTTTACCCACGAGATGCAGGAACACTTACACAGTTTTGACAACCAAAAATGTTTCCAGAGGGACCTCCTTGGTGGTCTACTGGTTAAGAATCCACCTTCCAATGCAGAGGACGAGAGTTTGATCCTTGTCATGGAACTGAGATCCCATATGCAGTGTGGCAGCTAAGCTCATGTGCCATAACTAGAGAGAAGCCCCAGGGCCCCAACTAAGACTTGACGACGTGGCCAAAACTAAATTGTCAGGGAACATTTGGCAGGAGGCTTCCTGTGTGCTGTTTTCTGATGTCCCTTAACCATCCCTGAATATTCAGAGATGAGTGGAGAGGCACACCTTTTCCGGGGACAAAAGAAATGCATACATTCTTAAAGTAAAAGTAACCATTTACAGCCTTCTTCCCTCTCTGATACAGAAAGTGAGTTTTACAACCCCCTCTCTTTGAGAAGGAAAGTGAGTTTTACAACCCTCTCTCTTTGAGATGGATTCTAGCCTTATGTTTCCTGGATAAGTTGTAAGATTCTTGATCTTTATCTTTGCTGAAGAGGCTATCGTGTAAGACAGTATATATATGCCCACATTATGCTGAACAAACACCTTTACTCCATCAGAGTCTTGGTCCCCATGTCTCTCTTCATTTCTCTCTCTCTCTCCTTTCTCTCTTCCTTTATTTTCTTATCGTGGACTCTGCACCCCCAAGCCCCGGCCCATTAAAGGGCCATAACACTAAATAAATAAATAACGTTATTTTAAAAGATTGTCTCCAGATAATGCCAAACATCCTCTGGGAGAGGGGGCAAAAATTGCCTCCACTGGACAAGAGGAAGAGCTCAATATCACAATTTTCTCCATCTAGTGCTGTAAGGATAACAAAATCAGCCTTAATGTCTTCATGTTTATGAACACAGGAAAATGTCAACTATCTCAATAAATTGTTGACCACAGAAAGTAAGCATGATTTTTTAAACAGAATAGGGGAAAGTGCCCATGCCTTAAAAGATAGCAGTACTTGCTACAATAACAAAATGGTGATATTAGAACAAGAAAGGACAGATCAACAGAACAAAATAAGGTGCCCAGAAGCAGAACTAACTATATATAATAATTTGGTGTACGAGGAAGGCAGCCTCTCAAATCAATAGGGAAAGAATGGCTATTTAATGAAATACAATGGTTTAATTCACTGATCATTTAGAAAAAATCAGATTCCTAAAAATGTTCAAGGAGGGCAGGAAATTCCTAAATATAAACCATAAAAGAACAAAAAGAATTAAATCTTTAGATGAAAAATGTCTATACAAAGAAGTCCAGAGAGAGAAATTCAGAAGAATGAGAGATTTGAAAACATGAAAATTTAAATCTTAAGGATTTCTATCTCCAGGAAAATGTACTTTTCCCTATTTCTCCTCTTACATACAGCTAAAACCCCTGGACATTATATATAAAACAAACAAGAAAACCCTGAAAGGTGGAGAGAAGAAGGCAAATCAGATAAGGATCTTGAGACCCAAGAAACATTGTGGTAATGAATTCCATAGGTTTTCTTTCTGTCTCATACTTCCCAGGCATGGAGCTGAATAGGCTGGCCAGCAAGAAACAGCAATGGATATAGAAAAACAAAACCCAACAAAAGCCTGCTCTCTAGACAAAAGACAAAGAAAGAGACAGACCAATAACAAAACTTTGAGACAATAACTGCTCTCTAGTAACCAAACACCACAGAGAAGTGTGGTCCCACAACCTACCTACCCCAGAGAACAGCAAGTGAGGAGCCTAAACTTCTGCCATTGTGAAGCTACAGTGAGGTGTCTCAACATCCCAGCCAGGACAGTATCAGAGGAGGTCAAGTAGGGAGCCAGGATGTAATTTCTGCCAGCAGTTAATGAACCACGTCCTCACAGTGTCAGGGGAAACCACATCAGAAGCAGGAACTCCCAATCCTGCCCAGCAGGAACTAGCAGACCTTTGCCTCGGGTAGCAATGGAGACGAACTGGGGAAAACAAAGTTCTACTCTCACCTTACAGTAACACAGCAAAACCTTTCTTTCTCATGCCAAATAAACCCAGCTAAACCAAAAATCTTCGATCTGATTTAGAGTCTCATAACATAATATGTCCAGGTTTCAGTTAAAAATCACTCATCCTACCAAGAACCAGAAAGATCTCAGATGGAATTTTAAAAGACAGTACCAAGATGACAAATGTTAAAGCATCCACGATAAAAATGCATCAAAAAGAAATTATGAACACACTTAAAACACAAGAAAAAATGGCCTTAGAAAAAAAAAACAAAAAAAGAAGAAGAAATAAAAATTTCTGCAGAGAAACAGAAGACAGAAAAAAGAGCCAAGTGGAAACTTGAGATAACCAGATAACCAATAACCAAAATGCAAAGTTAAAGCTAAGCAAAAGGACTCAGCAGTCGACTACAGGGGATATTCTAGATTAGTGGACTTGATGACAGAATTATAGGAATCCAAGACACTTAATTAAATTTCTGAAAATTAAAGACAAAGAAGAAATATTGAAAACAGCAAGAGAAAAATGGCATCTGACCTATAGAGGAAAAATTATCTGAATGACAAATAGTTACACAAATTTATGTCCATTCATACTATGGAATACCATGAAGTAATAAAACAAAATAACTGACATGTGTAACAATATGGATGACTTAAAGAAAAGTATACTGAGCAAAAAAAGCCATTCCCAAAAGATTATATGCTATATGATTCCATTCATACAACGTTTTAAAATTTATTTATTATTTTTGGTCACACTGGGTCTTCATTGCTGTGTGTGGGCTTTCTCTAGTTGTGGCGAGTGGGAACTACTCTCCTGTGGTGTTCAGAATTCTCACTGTGGTGGCTTATCTTGTTGCAGAGCACAGGCTCTAGGCACATGGGCTTCAGTATTTAAGGCAGGTGGGCTCAGTAGTTGTGGCTTGCAGGCTCTAGAGCATGGGCTCAGTAGTTGTGGTGCAAGGGCTTAGTTGCTCTACAACATGCGGAATCTTCTGGACCAGGGACTGAACCTGCGACCCCTGCATTGGCAGGTGGATTCTTATCCACTGCACCACCACAGAAGCCCCATACAACATTTCTGCAAAGACAAAATTTAATGTAGAACAGATTAATGGTTGCCAGGATTAAATAGTATGGGAGCAGTAGAAAAGTAGGTGTTTCTATCAGAGGGTAAAATGGGGAATCCTAGTAGTGACAAGAACTACTCTATATCTTGACTACCAATATCAACATCCTGGTTGTGATACTGTACTATAGCTTTGCAATATGTTACCACCAGAAG
>SRVM01002669.1:0-11145 GCA_007570785.1 Antilocapra americana
GGAGCCTGACAGGCTACAGTCCATGGGGTCACAAAGAGTTGGACATGGCTAAGCACTTTCACTTTTCATTTTTTTCTCTGTGCTAGGCCTTGGGCTAGGAACAGGGAACTGAGAAGTGAACATTACCAAGCTTACCTAATGAACTAGATTCTCATGCACATTAAAGTACAATGTGCTTTGGTTCTAATAAAGGTTCCTGCAAGTTGCAATGAAATGCATGTGGGTACAAGTATTATTTCTCTTAGAGGATTTTGGGTGGTGATAGTCAAAGGATTTATAAATGCAGCCTCAAATCTTGCCTAAGAGGCAACTGTTACTTGTCAACTGGTTTGACTCAAAGTTGAAGTGTATTTACTACACCTTTTCTGCTGGTAAAGATTATATAGAGGCTAGAAGTAGAAACTGAGAATTAAGATGATAGTACTATAGTGAGAAAACTGGAAAACTTCCAGTAAATTTAATAATGAGGAAGTGCTTATAAATGTTGAAATCTACAGAGACATTAGATCAAAACTTTAAAGGGGGCACTGTATACAGCTAAAACAAACGGGTAGACTTTACAAGCACACAGTCTGCAGAATGGAGGCACCAGTGAGAATACAAAGGTTAAGAAGTGCAGATTGTAACAGTTCAATTTGTGACCCCTTAGACTGTAGCCTCTAATCATGAAATTTTTCCAGGCAAGGATACTGGAGTGGGCTAATTTTAATTTGCATGAGAATCTAGTTCATTAGGTAAGCTTGGTAATGTTCACTTTTCAGTGCCCTGTTACTAGGGAGTTCAATTCCAGGCCTGTTCCCTTTCTTCCTTCTATTTGAAATCTTTAATCATTTATTTGGAAGTAAAAATGTTTTGCAGTATGTTTTAGAGAACTGTTGCTGCTATGCCATTGAAATTAAATTTAAACAATAAAAACCTAAAACAAATTATTTTGAAGGAAAATAACAATTTATGAGAGACTATTATATAATGGAACTAAAAACACTCTTAAAAATAATCAGAGATTAAAGGTTTTGTATAACATATAACTATTCTACCTTTAAAGACTCCAGCTCAATCTCTAAGTCGAGAAGATACCCTGGAGAAGGAAATGACAGTCCATTCCAGAATTCTTCCCTGGAAAATTCCATGGATAGAGGAAACCATCTATGGGGTCACAAAACAGTCAGAACACGACTGAGCACATATACATTTCATCCTTAAACTGTTATTGTTGCACTGAGAACATTTTCTGTTTGAGCTCTGTTCAAGCATGAGAAACGGTAACAGGAAAGAGCTTACCTAGACCTTAAGAACTTATGTGTAAAGTTTTATAGATTAAGATAACAAAATTACATTTTAATGGATATATTTTGTGTGTATACAATGAAGAACGAAGATCAAGTATAGTGTCCTAATATGAATGAAATTAGGAAATTTGAAGGGTAAATAAAGGACTTTTAACAAATTAAGGTACATAGATTGGATGATGATAGGAATACAAATACGGTGTCAACTTGAATTATTTGTCACACATGGTGTTTATGGAGGGCATTTTTTCACCTGTAGTTAGGCAACTCTCAGTGCTCTTTACAAAGGTCAGCAACTCCCAGGAAGATGGATTATATATAGGTAGAACAATCTGGCATCTATTATGTTAAATTCCTGCTAACACTAATAAGATTATCTCTGCCCTTTTCCTCCATTTCCAAATAATTTTGGTGATCTCATTTTTAGAAAAGCATTTAGTACAGTTTATATGCAAAGATTATTCCCCTTTCCTGTTATCCGATAATAAGTTAAGATATTTTACAAGAAATATTAGAACAAAGCCCTTTTGGAAACGAAGAAGGCACTGGGGTATGAAGGGCATTTCTCAATTTTTAGCTAAGCTCCATTCCATTGTAGTTGGAAAAAGCACTAGTACAATAAAAATACTTACTACAAAGTAACCAGTCCCTTTACAAACAAAATAAAGTACCTTATCACTAATATCTGGTTTCCCCAAGTGCTTCCCTACTAGGTAAGCCCTGTCATAGACTGCTGACCATGCTATTACCTTTTCTGGGCTTTCAAGGTGCTTTGCAGAATACCGAATAATGTACCACTTGTAAAAGTAGCCTGTTTACTGAGTGTGAACTAAAGTGATGACTATCTTCTCTTCATGCAAAGGCTTGTATGAAAGAAAACTGTCATGAAAAATTTAGTTACTAGTTAGACCAAATTGGTATAATCTCATTTCACTTGTGTATGCAGACTTAGAGTGGACAGAACATATACTGTTGGGGCACAGATTGATATTTGAATGAACAAGAGTGGAAAGATAGCTTTCACAGAACATACATAATAAATGGCGATGCTGTGCATAAAATGCATAAAATAAAATGAGAAATAGCAAAGATTATACTTAATTTATTCCAAGTAGTCTCTTCAACAAACTTAAAAATGTCAAGTGCTAATCTATTCATTAAGAATATTACATTTCCTAATAGTAACTAGTTTGTTGGCAGCAGTCCCTTGAAAACAAACAAAAGCTTAACTGTATTATTTATTAATCATTTAAGATAGTAGTGAAAATGATAATGTATATATTAACTTCTTTACCATCTGAGCCACCAGAGAAGCCCTTATTTTACCTTAAATAAGAATTATTCTGAATCTGGATTTCTTGGTTACATATTTTAAAAATTTTCAAGAGCAAATTCTGCTTACATCCCTATGTCTTCCACTCACAGTTTTATAGTAAAATCATATTTTCAAACTAATTTCTAATCATACTTTTAGAGCAAAGAGTAACAATGTCTTGGTTTTTATGCCTCTGATTTCTCCATATGGAAAGTAGCACAACACAAATACAGTGATACAGTTTTAAATAGACACACCTCTATCATCAAAGTAATACACACTCAAGAGCAAAACAAGTACATAAAATGCACTAAAAATCCCACTACCCACAGACTGATACTCTTACTCTGTATAACCCAATCTAGGCATTTTTCTGTGCCAAAGGTGAAAATTGAATTATTTAGCAAATTTCTTAATACATTTTTATTCCTGCATTGCTATAATAGTTTGACATGTTCTTGTGTCATAATGTATTTAATCAAATTCTTAATGGAAATGATGGTAGCTTCTAAATCTGGATCTTTATAAACAACTTTGTGAGATGCACTGTTGTAGCAACATCTATTCTTTCACCCTCTGAAAAACCTTTGGGAGAGTGTACAAATGGCCTTCAGAAAATCTGTGCCAAGCAGTTCCTACAAGTGAATTATTTAAGCAGTTCAGGTAAGTACTTTGTACTTACAATAACAATTAGGAGATTTCTTAACCTAATTGTACCACAAATAAGTTGTGTGACCTTGGGCAATTAATTCAGTCTTTCTAAGGTTTACTTTCTTCATCCAAAAATGAAACTGATATCCAAGGCCCAGGATTAAATTTATGGAATTCAATTTTGAAATAAATTTAAATCAAAAAGGGAAGTATTAAATGCCTTGAATATCTTTTGATGATATTTCCCACCATCTTCTATAGAGGCCATTTTCTTGTTTCTAATATCTAGTGCTTTGTGGCTCAGAAGGTAAAGTACCTGTACAAGAAAGTACAGGTACTTCTTGCATGCATTAATTACCCTATTGAACATATTAATAATTTTGTTTTAATTTGATTTTTCTGATTTTTTTTTATTTTTTTATTTTTTATTTTTATTAGTTTTGCCATACAATGACATGTTATCGCCATTGGTTTACATATGCTCCCCCTCCAGAACTCCCCTCCCTCCTCCCTCTCCCCGGGAAATCTCGATGCACCAGCCCCAAGCATCAATCCTGGGCTGGTGATTGATTACACATATGATAATTAACATGTTTCAGTGCCATTCTCCCTTATCATCCCACCCTTGCCCTCATCCACAGAGTCCACGAGTCTGTTCTATACATCTGCGTTCCTTTTGCTGTCTCAGTGATAGATTTTATTTTGGGGAGCTCCAAAATCACTGCAGATGGTGACTTCAGCCATGAAATAAAAAGATGCTTACTCCTTGAAAGAAAAGTTATGACCAACCTAGACAACATATTAAAAAGCAGAGACATTACTTTGCCAACAGAGGTCCATCTAGTCAAGGCTACGGTTTTTCCAGGGGTCATGTATGGATGTGAGAATTGGAGTATAAAGAAAGCTGAGTGCCAAAGAATTGATGCATTTGAACTGTGGTGTTGGAGAAGACTCTTGAGAGTCCCTTGGGCTGTGAGGAGATCTAACCAGTCCAACCTAAGGAAATATCAGTCCTGAATATTCATTGGAAGGGCTGATGCTGAAGGTGAAACTCCAATACTTTGGCCACCTGATGTGAAGAACTGACTCATTGGAAAAGACCCTGATGCTGGGTAAGATTGAAGGCAGGAGGAGTAGGGGATGACAGAGGATAAGATAGTTGGATGGCATCACCAACTAAATGGACATGAGTTTGAGTAAACTCTGGGAGTTGGTGATGGACAGGGAGGCCTGGTGTGCTGCTGTCCATGGGGTCATAAAGAGTCAAACATGACTGAGCGACTGAACTGAATTGAATTCACTTTCCATATATGTTTAAGTCAGTGAGGTCAGTTCAGTATTGAGTGATTTACATGTAATATACATGCTTGTTCTAGAAGCCAGATATAAACTTTGAAATAGTTACTTAAGTTGGAGAAATGGAAATGTGAAATATATCTCTAAGATAAATGGATTTATCTATATGAACAGAACCCAGCTATCCATTCTTTAAAGAGATACACTCCACATATAAAGACATAGAAAGGTTGAAAGATATAGAAACTGAGAAAATACGGATGGCCCTTTCTACCCATCAGTTCAAATCAGTTCAGTCACTTAGTCGTGTCCGACTCTTTGCAACCCCATGAACCACAGCATGCCATCCCTCCCTGTCCATCGCCAACTCCTGGAGTTTATCCAAATTCATGTCCATTGAGTCGGTGATGCTATCCAACCATCTCATCCTCTGCAGTCCCCTTCTCCTCCTGCCCTCAATCTTTCCCAGCATTAGGGTCTTTTCCAATGAGTCAGCTCTTTACATCAGGTGGCCAAGGTATTGGAGTTTCAGCTTCAACATCAGTCCTTCCAATGAACACCCAGGACTGATCTCCTTTAGGATGGACTGGTTGGATCTCCTTGCAGTCCAAGGGACTCTCAGGAGTCTTCTCCAACACCACAGCTCAAAAGCATCAATTCTTCGGCACTCAGCTTTCTTTATAGTCCAACCCTCACATCCAAACATGACTACTGGAAAAATCATAGCCTTGACTATGGTTTTATAGATGGACTTTTGTTGATAAAGTAATGTCTATGCTTTTTAATATGCTGTCTAGGTTGGTCATAACTTTCCCTCCAAGAAGTAAGTGTCTTTCAATTTCATGGCTGCAATGACCATCTGCAGTGATTTTGGAGCCCAAGAAAATAAAGTTTCTCACTGTTTCTATTGTTTCCCCATCTATTTGCCATGAAGTGATGGGACCAGATGCCATGATCTTTCTTTTCTGAATGCTGAGTTTTAAGCCAGCTTTTTCACTCTCCTCTTTCAGTTTCATCAAGAGGCTCTTTAGTTCTTCTTCATTTTCTGCCATAAGGGTGGTGTCATCTGCATATCTGAGGTTATTGATATTTCTCCTGACAATCTTGATTCCAGCTTGTGCTTCATCCAGCCCAGAGTTTCTCATGATGTACTCTTCATGTAAGTTAAATAAGCAGGGTCACAATAGACAGCCCTGACGTATTCCTTTTCCTATTTGGAACCAGTCTGTTGTTCCATGTCAAGTTCTAACTGTTGCTTCCTTAGCTGATACAGGTTTCTTAAGAGGCAGGTCAGGTGGTCTGATATTCCCATCTCTTTCAGAATTTTCCACAGTTTATTGTGATCCACACAGTCAAAGGCTTTGGCATAGTCAATAAAGCAGAAGTAGATGGTTTTCGGGAACTCTCTTGCTTTTTCAATGATCCATCGAATGTTGACAATTTGATGTCTGGTTCCTCTGCCTTTTCTAAAACCAGCTTGAACATCTGGAAGTTCACGGTTCCCATACTGTTGAAGCCTGGCTTGGAGAATTTTGAGCATTACTTTACTAGCGTGTGAGATGAGTGCAATTGTGTGGTAGTTTGAGCATTCTTTGACATTGTCTTTCTTTGGGATTGGAATGAAAACTGACCTTTTCCAGTCCTGTGGCCACTGTTGAGTTTTTCAAATTTGCTGTCATATTGAGTGCAGCACTCTCCCAGCATCATGTTTTAGAATTTGAAATAGCTCAACTGGAATTCCATCATCTCTACTTTCTACACATGCACACTACATCACCTCCACTTTCTATACATGCACACCACAAAAGTGGTATAATTATAATAATATAATAATTATATTTATGTATTGTATTTGTTAAATATAATAAAGATAAAGTAAACTTCAAGGGGAAGAATGTTATGTGAATATATAGAAAGATTTTGCTTAGCCATAAAAGGTCCAGTGATCAAGGAAGAGAAGAAAAACTAAATCTGTATTGACCTAATAACATATATGCAAAATACATAAACCCAATACTGACAGAATAAGGAGTACTAAATAAATCCAGAATAACAAAGGGAGAATTCACTTTAATTTTTTAGTTAAGACTTTACTTTTTAGGAGTGGTTTTAGATTCATAGCACAGTTGAGGGAAAGGTACAGAGGTTTCCCTTATACTCCTTGCCCCCACACATGTATCGTCTCTTCCGATATCAACATCTATTGTTTTGCAACCTCCTCAGGAGCTTTGCAGGTATAATCTAAAACAGGGCCCCATACATGGAGGGCAAGCAGAGACTGAAGAAAGAGACAGACCACCACAGATTGATAGTTGACAGGTTTAATAAACAAAGGAACTTCCAAGACTTGTCTTTGGGAACCACAAGATAAGTAGATTTCTGTACCCATCTACCAGAATCTTTAAAGTTTACATAGAGGCCTTAGCTGGGTTCAGTCACATATCCAGTCCAGATAGCCTCAACATCACATTTCTGTTTTAAGTCTATATCCTTGGAACAGCTTCTGAGAGTGGGGAAAGCAATCAGAATGTACATTACAAGGACAGAGCAGAGGATGTGGTGCCTCTAGTTGCCTGTGTCTAGTTCTTGGGTCCACTGGTGGTCATATCTTCTTAATTGCATCCTCAAACAACATGCTTCATCAGAATGATGCTTTTGTTACAATTGATGAGCTTGCGTTGGCACATCAAAATTACCCAAAGCCCATAATTTACATTACTGTTCACTGTTGATGTTATACATTCTATGGGTTTGGAAAAAATGTATGATATATATTCATCATTATGGTATTATATGGCATATTTTCATTATGGTAAAAATCATTTGTGTTTTGCATATTCTTTCCCCCATTCCCAGTGTCTGATAGCCATTGATCTTTTTACTGTCTCCATAGTTTTATCTCTTTGATAATGTCATATAGTTGAAATCGTAAAGTATGATTGATTATATGATTGGCTTTTCAGATTGGCTTCTTTCACATAGTAATATGCGTTGAAGATTCCTCCATGTCTCTTCATGGATTGATAGCTTGTATCTATTTCACACTTTATAATATTCCATTGTCTGAGTGTGGTTTATTATCTACTTACCAACTGAGGGACATCTTTGCTGCTTCAGAGGTTTGGTAATTGTGATTGAAGCTGCCATAAACATACACAGGTTTCTGTGTAGGCATATGTTTTCTGCTCCATTGGGTGAATGCCAAGGAGTGAAGTGCTGGATTATATGGTAAGCATTTTTTTGTTGTATAAGAAACTGCCAAATATTTCAAAGTGGTGTTATCATTTTGCATTCCCACCAATAGTGAATGAGACTTCCTGTTGCTCCACATGCTCATCAGCTCTTCGTGGTGTCAGTGTTCTGTGTTTTGGGCATTTTAATAGATGTGTGCTGGTATCTCGTTGTTTTAGTTTGCATTTCCCTGATGACATATGATGTGGGCCTACTTTTCATATGCTTACTTGCCATCTGTATAGTTTCTTTGGTGCAGTATCTGTTAAGGTCTTTGGCCTATATTTTAATTAGGTTGTTAATTTTTTATATTTCAATCGTAAGAGTTCTTTGTATATTTTAGATATTGGTCCTTTATCAGATATGTCTTTCACAAATATTTTCTCCCATTCAATGGCTTGTTCTCTCAGTTTCTTGACATTATCTTTTGCAGATCAGAAGATTTAAATTTTAATGAAATCTTCCTTATCAATGGTTTCTTTCATGGATTGTCTTTCAGTTCAGTTCAGTCACTCAGTCATGTCTGCCTCTTTGTGACCCCATGGACTGAAGCATGCCAGGCTTCCCTATCCATCACCAACTCCTGGAGCTTACTCAAACTCATGTTCATCGTGTCGGAGATGCCATTCAACCGTTTCATCCTCTGTCATCCCCTTGTCCTCCCACCTTCAATCTTTCCCAGCATCAGGGTCTTTTCCAGTGAGTCAGTTCTTCGCATCAGGTGGTCCAAGTATTGGAGTTTCAGCTTTAACATCAGTCCTTCCAATGAATATTCAGGACTGATTTCTTTTAGGATGGACTGGTTGGATCTCCTTGTAGCCCAAGGGACTCTCAAGAGTCTTTTCCAACACTTCAGTTCAAAAGCATCAATTCTTTGGTGCTTTGGTGCTCAGCTTTCTTTATAGTCCAACTCTCACATCCATACATTACCCGTTTTAGTTCACTGATTCCTAAAATGTCGGTGTTCAGCCTTGCCATCTTCTGTTTGACCACTTCCAATTTGCCTGATTCATGGACCTAACATTCCAGGTTCCTATGCAGTATTGCTCTTTATTTCATCAGACTTTACTTCCATCACCAGTCACATCCACAACTCAGTGTTGTTTTTGTTTTAGCTCTGTCTCTTCATTCTGTCTGGAGTTATTTCTCCACTGATCTCCAGTAGCATATTGGGCACCTACTGACCTGGGGAGTTCATCTTTCAGTGTCCTACCTTTTTGTCTTTTCATACTGTTCATGGGGTTCTTAAGGCAAGAATACTGAAGTGGTTGGCCATTCCCTTCTCCAGTGGACCACATTTTGTCTGAACTCTCCACCATGACCCATCCATCTTGGGTGGCCATACACAGTGTGGCTCATAGTTTTATTGAGTTAGACAAGGCTGTGGTCCATGTGATTAGATTGGTTAGTTTTCTGTGACTGTGGTTTTCAGTCTGTCTGCCCTCTGATGAATAAGGATACGAGGCTTATGGAAGCTTCCTGATGGGAGAGACTGCCTGAGGGGGAAACTGGGTCTTGTTCTGATGGGGGGGGGTCCATGCTCAGATTGTCCTTGGTGTTGTATTTAAAGGTATCACTAAACCCAAGGTTATCTAGGTTCTCCCCTATGTTATCTTCTAGGAGTTTGTAGTTGTGGATTTGACATTTAGGTCTATGATCCATTTTGAGATAATTTTTTTGAAGAGTCTAAGGGCTGTGCTTAACTTCATTTTTTTATGAGTAAATGTCCAGTTGTTCTATTCCCATTTGTTAAAGAGACTCTCTTTGCTCTGTTGTACTGCCTTGGGTCTTATGTCAGAGATTAGCTGCCTGTATTTATGAGGATCCTTTTCTATGCTCTCTGGTCTGCTCCATTCATTTGTTTGTCTGTCGTTTTGTCAGTACCACACTCTCTTGATTTCTGTAGCTTTACTACAGATCTTGAAGTTGGATAATGCTTGTCCTTCTTCTTCAATATTGTTTTGATTTTTGTGAGTCTTGCCTTTTCATGTAAACTTTATAATCTGCTTTTCCATATCCATAAAATTACTTGCTTGGATTTTGATTGGCATTGCACTGAATCTATTAATCAAGTTGGGAAGAACTGACATTTTGACAGTATTGGTTCTTCTTGTTCAAGTATTCATGAACATGGAATATCTTTCTGTTTGCTTAGTTCTTTGATTTCATTTCTCAAATTTTTGTAATTGTTCCCATATAGCTCTTGTACATAGGGGATCCTAATTTAAATAGTGTTGTTTTAAATTTCAAATTCCACTGCTTTGTTTTTCATATATAGAAAAACAATCAACTTTTGTATATTAACTTTGTGTCCTACAACCTTGCTATAATCACTTACTAGTTCTGGGAGGGTTTTTTGTTGTTGTTGCTGTTGTTGTTCTTTCTGATTTTTTACATTAATTTATTTTCAAACAATCACTTTTCAAATCAAACATGTATATCTTAGTATGTCAAACTTTGGCTTAAAGATGAAAAATGTACTCTTCTCTTTCCATTATTTTTAAGGAGAAACCCCAAATACTGAAATATCCTAAAACTACTAGGATGCTACTTTTCCCTGGGCATATTCCACATACACCCTGTTAAAGAGCTGATAGGTATTACATGATTAGGATAATTGTAACACTTTATCAAATTGGCAGCTACTCGGTAATTACTTTGTCCCCTTTAGTCAATAATGGATACAAAATAAAAGGACACCTTTTGGTGTCCTTACAGCTGTGTCTGAACAACACTCATCATTCCAGACAGTGGATGAACTAGAACAGTGCTGACATTTTTCCATGATAATAGCTGACTATAAGTACTTGGATAATGCTGGATTCTCTACTGCCCAGCCTAGTGTTTCTGTTTATCTAATTCCTTCTCCTGCTATAATTATAAACTCCAGATTATTTACAAAGCTCTGGTACAATACTCAAGAATCAAAAGACCCTGCAGTATTATTTCCACAGTTGTGAGACAAGGCACAGGAAAGAAGTCTTTTAAACTTAGAAATGTATTATTTCAGATTTAGTACATGTAAGTGCACAATATGCTAAGTGGCTTTTTCAGGCCAATAATTATCCAATGAACCAGTTATAAAAAAAATCATTCATGAGGAAGTGGTAAAATCCCTTACCATTGTGAGGGTTGGTTTGTTTTTCAAATTCAAATAGACCTGTATACTCACATCCTGGAGATGATAAAAAAAGAATTATTCCATTTCATCTTTATTAGATTTTACTGCATGGAATATAAATATAAACAAATAAGATGTTAGAACTGGACATGGAACAACAGACTGGTTTCACATTGGGAAAGGAGTATGTTAAAGCTGTATTGTCTGCTTATTTATCTTATATGCAGAGTACATCATGTGAA
>SRVM01002672.1:0-10941 GCA_007570785.1 Antilocapra americana
TCCTCTTCATTTTCTGCCATATGGGTGGTGTCATCTGCATATCTGAGGTTATTGATATTTCTCCTGGCAATCTTGATTTCAACTTGTGCTTCATCCAGCCCAGTGTTTCTCATGATGTACTCTGCATAGAAGTTAAATAAGCAGGGTGACAGTATACAGCCTTGACGTACTCCTTTTGCAATTTGGAACCAGTCTGTTGTTTCATGTCCAGTTCTAACTCTTGCTTCCTGACCTGCATACAGATTTCTCAGGAGGTAGGTCAAGTGGTCTGGTATTCCCATCTCTTTAAGAATTCTTCACAGTTTGTGGTGATCCACACAGTTGAAGGCTTTGGCATAATCAATAAAGCAGAATTAGATGTTTTTCTGGTACTCTCTTGCTTTTTTGATAATCCAGTGGATGTTGGCAGTCTGATCTCTGGTTCCTCTGCTTTTTCTAAATCTAGCTTGAACATCTGGAAGTTCATGGTTCGTGTACTGTTGAAGCCTGGCTTAGAGAATTTTGAGAATTACTTTACCAGTGTGAGAGATGAGTGCAATTATGTGGTAGTTTGAGCATTCTTTGGCATTGCCTTTCTTTGAGATTGGAATGAAAACTTACCTTTTCCAGTCCTGTGGCCACTGCTGAGTTCTCCAAATTTGCTGGCATATTGAGTGCAGGACTTTTACACCATCATCTTCTAGGATTTGAAATAGCTCGACTGAAATTCCATCACCTCCACTAGCTTTGTTTGTAGTGATGCTTCCTACACATACAATATTAGTGGGGAACTTTTACAACCTACTTTAACCAATGGACAGAGCATCCAGAAAATCAATAAGGAAACATAGGCCTTAAATGACACACTGGACCAGAAGGACTTAATTAATATTTATAGAGCATTCCATTCAAAAGCAGCAAAATACATATTTTTTGTAAGAGCACACAGAAAATTCTCAAGAATTTACCATATGGCTGACCACAAGGCAAGTATCAGTAATTTAAGAAAATTGAATCATATTATACATCTTTTCTGATCACAATGCTATGAGATTAAAAATAAAAGAAAAAGACTAAAACACACATGAATGTGTGGAGACTAAACACTATGCCAATGATCAAACAATGGATCACCAAAGGAATCAAAGAGGATATTTTTAAAAATGCCAACATTAAAAACGAAAATGAAATCACAACAATCTGAAACCTATGAGATTCAGCAAAAGCAGTTCTATAAGGGAAGATTATAGCAATACAATCTTAACTCAGGAAACAACTTGACCCTAAAAGAAACAACCTAACCCTTGTAGTTGTTCAGTCACTAAGTCGAGTCTGATCTTTGAGACCCCATGGACTGCAACAAACCAGGCTTCCCTGTCCTTCACCATCTCCCAGAGTTTGTTCAAACTTGTGTCCATTGAGTTGGTGATTCCATCCAACCAACTCACCCTCTGTCATCCACTTCTCCTCCTGATTTCAATCTTTCCCAGCTTCAGGGTCTTTTCTAATGAGTCGGCTCTTCAAATCAGGCGGCCAAAGTTTTGGATCTTCTGGTTCAGCATCAGTCCTTCCAATGAATATTCAGGAATGATTTCCCTTAGAATTAACTGACTTGGTATCCTGGCAGGCCAAGGGACTCTCAAGAGCCTTCTCCAAAACCACAGCTCAAAAGCATCAGTTCTTCGGGGTTCAGAACTGTTTATGCTCAAACTCTCATATCCATACATGACTATTGGAAAAACCATAGCTTTGGCTATACAGACGTTTATAGGCAAAGTATTGTCTCTGCTTTTTAATACACTGGCTAGGTTTGTCATAGCTTTTCTTCCATGGAGCAATGTTTTAAGTTCATGGCTGCAGTCACCATCTACAGTGATTTTGGAGCCCAAGAAAGTCAAGTTCTGTCACTTTTCCATTGTCTCCCAATCTATTTGCCATGAAATGACGGGATCAGATGCGATGATCTTCAGTTTTTGAATGTTGAGTTTTAAGGCAGCTTTTTCACTCTCCTCTTTCACTTTCATCAAGAGGTTCTTTAGTTCTTCTTCACTTTCTGCCATAAGTGTACTGTCATCTCAAGATCTTATGTTATTAATATTTGTCCTGGCAATTTTGATTCCATTACCTGAGTTGTATGGACTTCCCTGGTTGTCCAGTGGTTAAGAATCCGCCTTGCAAACGTGAATAGAATTTGCAACCTACTTTTGTATGAAAATTGTATAAACCTTAATTATATTAAATTGGTTCATGATGATTTTCAGGTCTACTATATCATTGTACTCTTCTGTATATTCATTCTATTTACATTTTTAAAATTTTCTTTACTTTATTGTGTTGGTTTTGCCATACATTGACATGAAACCGCCATGGGTATACATATGCTCCCCCTCCAGAACCCCCCTTCCTCATCGCTCCCGATTCCCAGCATCAATCCTGGGCTGGCGATTGATTTCACATATGATTATTAACATGTTTCAATGCCATTAATTTTAGAGAGTTTGATGTTGAAACACCATCTAAAACTTTTAATTTATGTTCTTAAAAATAATTGCAGTATATAGTGGAACTGTGTATACTTTTGTTCTGTATTTTCCACATCTCCTGTAAATATGTTATAATACTTCCATAATTTAAAAAAGAAAGAAGAAAAAAGAACCTGCCTTGCAATACAGGGAATTTGGGTTCAGTCCTTGATCAAGGAACAAAGATCCCACATGCTGCATAGTAACTAAGGCTATGTACAACAACTACTGAAGTCCATGTGCTCTGGAGCCTGTGAACCACAACTAGAGAGCCCAAGTAGCCCACAACTACTGAAACAGATGCACTCTGGAGCCTGTATGCCACAACTAAGACTTGACACAGCCAAATAAATAAATGTTTATAAAAAAATAAAATCTGAGCTGTGAAAATTAGCATATATCTGAAGGATTTAACAGCTCTGACAACTTGACTTTGTGAAATGACATGTGATGTAGATCACATGGTAATAGGCATTGATTGCCAAATGTTTAGCATCTAATCTACTTGGAATTTTTAATGAAGCCTTAACCAAACTTTAATAGGTCAAACAACCAAAAGAGAGAAACGGATTCTTCAAACCACTTAAATCTTTGCTGTTTGATTGATTGTAAGACCTCACTGAGAAGCCTCAGGCTCTGATGGCTGAAAAGCACCACAGTAGGCAAAAGGAATCTCTAGGTTGCAATGCTAAACTAAATAAACAGAACTAAAACACTGGATTAGGCCACTTGTACTACTACTCTCCATTGTCATGATTTATTGTAGTTTTCCAAAGTAGTTTTGTTTCTTCCAAACGTGGGATTCCAATGACTTCTGCCCATCCCTAAAGTGTTTTTTCTCTTTGTTAACCTTTGGTAAAATATACATAATATAATATTTACCACTTTAAGCATTTTAAAATGTAAACTCAGTGGCATTAATTACATTCACATTGTTATGCATTCAACACCACCATCTTTCTCCAGAAGTTTTTCATCTCCAAAACTGAAACTACATACTCATTAAATAGTAACTCCCCATTATCTCCTCCCTCTAGCACCCAACAACCACTATTCTATTGATACTTTCCAGCTCCATAAATTTGACTACTGTAGGTACCTCATGTAAGTGAAATCATACAATAATTGTCCTTTTGTGACTAATGTTTCACTGAGCATAATGTCTTTAAAGTTCATCTTTATTGTGCCATTTATCAGAATTTCCTTCCCATTTAAGGTTAAATCATATTTAGTCTTATGTATATGCCACATTTTATTTATTCATTCATCCCATGATGAACATCTGAGCTGGTTCATCTTTTGGATGCTGTGAATAATTCCCATATGAACATGAATGTGTAAATATCTGTTTGAGTCTCTGCTTTCAGTTCCTTTGGGCATATCCAGAAATTGAATCACTGGATAATATGAAAGTGAAAGTGTTAGTCACTCAGCCATGTCTGATTCTTTGTGACTTCCACCAGGCTCCTCCATCCATGAAATTCTTCAGTCAAGAATACTAGAGTGGGCAGCTATTCCTTTCTCCAGTGGATCTTCCCAAACCAGGGATCAAATCAAGTCTCCTGCTTTGCAGGCAGATTCTTTGTCATTTGAGCCACCAGGGGAATTAATTTTTTCTGAAAACCAACTTACTGTTTTCCACAAAAGCTGCAACATTTTACATTCCCACCAGCAATACATAAGAGTTCTAATCTCAGTACCTCATCATCAATGTTTCTTTTTTATTTTTTTATAATAGCCATCCTAATGGGTGTGAAATGGTATCTCATTGTGATTTTGATTTGCATTCCCAAATGATCTTTTCATGTACTAATTGTCTTTTTACATATATTCTTTGGAAAAATGTTTATTCAAGTTGTTTTTTAATTTTTTTTTTTTTACCCATTTTTAATCTGTTTGGGGTTTTTTGTCATTGAATTGTGGTTTCATTCTTTTCATGTGGCTGGCCAGTTTTCTCAGCACATTTTTCTCTCTTTTTAAAAAATTTTACTTTTTTTAAATTGAAAAATAATTGTTTTAAAATATTGTGTTTGTTTCTACCGTACATCAACATGAATCAGCTATAGGTATACATATTCCCCCTCCCTCTTGAATTACCCTCCCACCTCCTACCCTGTCCCACACCTCTAGGCTGTCACAGAGCATTGGTTTGAGCTTCCTGAGTCATACAGCAAATTTCTACTGGCTATCTACTTTACATATGGTAGTGTATATGATTTCATGCCATTCTCTTCATTCATCCAACCTTTTCCTTCCCACAATCCTGTGTCCAAAAGTCTGTCCTCTACGTCTATATCTCCACTACTGCCCAGCAAATAAGTTTAACAGTATCATTTTCCTTGATTCCATATATATATGCATTAATATGGGTTAGTTTTCTCTTTATGAATTGCTTCACTCAGTATAATAGGCTCTAGGTTTATCCACCTCATGAGAACTGAGTCAGATGTGCTCTTTTTCATGGCTAAGTAATATTCCATTGTAAATGTGTGCTGCACCTTCTTTATCTATTCGCCTGTCAGTGGACATCTAGGTTGTTTCCATATTCTAGCGACTGTAAATAGTGCTGCAATGGACATTGGGGTATGCATATCTTTTTTCAATTGTGTTTTTCTCAGGTTATATGTATGATAGTGGGATTAATGGGTCATATGGTAGTTTTATGCCTGTTTTTCAAGGAACATCCTTATTGTTCTCCATAGTGGGTGTATCAATTTACATTCCCACCAACAGCACAAGAAAGTTCCCTTTTCTCCACACCCACTTCAGCATTTACTGTTTGTAGACTTTTTGATGATGACGATTCTGATCAGTGTGAGGTGAACCTAGCTGTAGATTTGATTGCATTTCTCTAATAATGAGAAATATTGAGCATTTTTTCAAGTGTTTAATAGTCAAACATCTTTTCAAGTGTTTAAAAATATGTTTCTTTTGGAGAAATGTCTGTTTAGGTTTTTTGCCCACCTTTTTTTCCTTTTTTTAAAAAATAAATAAATAAACAATTTTTGCCCACCTTTTAATTGGGTTGTTTGTTTTTCTGGTATTGAGTTGCATGAGCTACTTGTATATTTTGGAAATTAATCCTTTGTCACTTGTTTCATCTGCTATTGTTTTCTCCATTTCTGAGGGTTGTCTTTTCATCTTGTTTATAGTTTCCTTTGTTGTGCAAAAGCTTATATGTTTAGTTAAATTCGACTTGTGTATTTTTTTCCCATTACTCTAGGAAAAGGGTCATAGAAGTTCTTGCTGTGATGTATGTCATACAGCATTCTGCCTATGTTTTCATCTAAGACTTTTATAGCTTCTGGTCTTACATATATATCTTTAATTCATTTTGAGTTTATCTTTGTACATGGTGTTAGGAAACATTCTAATTTTATATTTTCACACATAGCTGTCCACATTTCCCAGCACCACTTATCGAAGAGGTTATCTTTACCATTGTATATTCTCAGCTTCTTTGTGAAAGATAAGGTGCCCATAGTGCATGGGCTTATCTTTGAACTTTCTAATTTGTTCTATTGGTCTATATTTCTGTTTATGTGCCAGTATCATACTGTCTTGATGACTATTGCTTTGTAGTATAGTCTGAAAGCAGGAAGGTTGATTTCTTCAGCTCCATTCTTCTTTCTCAAGATTGCTTTGACTATTCAGGGTCTTTTTTGTTTTCATACAAATTGTGAACTTCGCTCTAGTTCTGTGAAAAATTCCATTGGTAATTTGATAGGTATTGCATTGAATCTGTAGATTGCATTTGGCAGGATAGTGATTTTCACAATATTGATTCTTCCAACACAGGAACATGGAATATCTCTCCATCTGTTCAGGTTATCATTGATGTCTTTCTTCAGCATCTTACAGTTTTCTGTATATAGCTTTCTTGGCTCCTTATAAGTTTCAGTTCAGTCAGTTCAGTCGCTCAGTGACTCCATGTCCGACTCTGTGACTCCATGGACTGTAGCATGCCTGGCTTCCCTGTCCATCGCCAACATCCAGAGCTTGCTCAAATTCATGTACATTGAGTTGGTGATGTCATCCAACCATCTCATCCTCTGTTGTCCCCTTCTCCTCTGCCTTCAGTCTTTGCCAGCATCAGGGTCTTTTCAAATGAGTCAGTTCTTTGTAACAGCTGGCCAAAGTATTGGAGCTCCAGCTTCAGCATCAGTTCTTCCAATGAATATTCAGGGCTGATTTCCTTTAGGATTGACTGGTTTGATCTCCTTGCAGTCCACAGGACTCTCAAGAGTTTTCTCCAACACCATAGTCCAAAAGCATCAATTCTTTGGTGCTCAGTTTTCTTTATAATCCAATTCTCAAATCCATACATGACTGCTGGAAAAACAATAGCTTGGAATAGACAGACCTTTGTCAGCAAAGTAATGTCTCTGCTTTTTAATATGTTGTCTAGATTGGTCATGGGCTTCCCTGGTGGCTCAGAGGGTAAAACGTCTGCATGCAATACGAGAAACCCGGGTTTGATCCCTCGGTCAGGAAGATCCCCTGGAGAAGGATAGCTTTTCTTCCAACAAGCAAGTGTCTTTTAATTTCATGGCTGCAGTCACCATCTGCAGTTAATTTGGAGCCTCTCGAAAATAAATAATGTCACTGTTTCTATCATTTCCCTGTCTATTTGCCATGAAGTGATGGGACCGGATGCTATGATCTTAGTTTTTTGAATGTTGAGTTTTAAGCCTGATTTTTCACTTTCCTCTTTCACTTTGATCAAGAGGCTCTTTAGTTCTTCCTCACTTTCTATGTATTTTATTCTTTTTGTTGCAATGGTAAATGGGATTGATTCTTAAATTTAACTTTATGAATTATCATTGTTACTGTATAGGAATGCAAGTTATTTTTGTGCAATGATTTTATATCATGGGACTTTATTAAATTCACTGATTAGCTCTAGTAATTGTCTGATAGCATGTTTAGAATTTTCTATATATAGTATCATGTTGTCTACAAACAGTGAGATGTTTTCTTCTTCTTTTCCAATGTGGATTCTTCTTATTTCCTTTTCTTCTCTCATTGATATGGTAGGACTACATAAACTATGTTGAATAATAGTGGCAAGAGTGGGCACCCTTTTCCTGTTCCTGATCTTAGAGGAAATGCTTTCAGTTTTGCACCATTAAGAATAATGTTTGCTGTGGGTTTGTCATATATGGCCTTTATTACGTTAAAGTAAGCTCTTTCTATGCCTTTTCTAAGACTTTTGAAGTATTTTTTATCATAAATGGGATTTGAATTGTGTCAAAAGCTTTTTTAGCATCTATTGAGATTATTATATGGTTTTACATTTCAATTTGTTAGTATGTTGTATATATCACATTGACTTTCATATATTGAAGAAAACTTGCATACAATGGATAAATCTTAATTGATCAGTGTGTATAATCTTTTTAATGTGTTGTTGGATTCCATTTGCTAGAATTTTGTTGTAGATTTTTGTATTTATGTTCATCAGTGATATTGGTCTATAACTTTTTTTTGTGATGTCTTTATCTGGTTTTGGTATCATGGGTGATGGTGGCTGTGTAGAATGAATTTGAAACTGTTTCTTCTTCTGCAGTTTTTTGGAAGAGTTTGAGAAGGATAGGCATTAGCTGTTCTCTAAATGTTTAATAGAATTCACCTGTGAAGTCATCTGGCCCTATGTTTTGTATTTTTTGGAGAATTTTTATCACAGTTTCGATTTCAGAGCTTGTAATTGGCTTGTTCATAATTTCTATTTCTTCCTGGTTCATTCTTGGAAGATTGAATTTTTCTAAGAATTTGTCTATTTATTTCAGGTTTTCCATTTAATTGGTATATATTTGGTCATAGTAATCGCTTATGATTACTTTTTTATAAATTAATTATTTTAATTGGAGGCTTATTACTTTACAATATTGTAGTGGTTTTTTCCATACATTCGCACGAATCAGCCATCTTATGATCCTTTGTATTTCTGCATTGTCTGTTGTAACCTCTCCTTTTTCTTCCTAATTTTTTTGACTTGATTCTTCTTTCTTTTTTTCTTGATGAGTTTGGCTAATGCTTTGTCAATTTTGTTTATTCTCTCAAAAAAAACAGCTTTTACTTTTATTAATCTTTACTATTGTTTCCTTCAGGCTTCCCTAGTGGCTTGGAAGGTGAAGAATCCAACTGCAGTGCAGGAGACCTGGGTTCATTCCCTGGCTTGGGAAGATTCCCTGGGGGAGGGCATTGCAACCCACTCCAGTATTCTTGCTTGGAGAATCCACATGGACAGAGGAGGCTGGTGGGCTACAGTCTATGGGTTCGCAAAGAGTCGGATATGGCTGAGTGACTAAGCACAGCACAGCATTGTTTCCTTCATTTATTTCTCGTTTATTTCTTCACTGATCTTTACAATTTCTTTCCTTATACCATATTTTGGGGTTGTTCTTATATTCTTTTTCCAGTTGTTTTAGGCGTAAAGTTTGGTTGTCTATTGGGTGTTTTTCTTGTTTCTTGAGGTAGGATTGTATTGCTATAAACTTCCCTCTTAGAACTGCTTTTGTTGCATACCACAGGTTTTAAGTCATTTACTTCTCATTGTTCTTTGTCTCTATGAATATTTTTATTTTCCTTTTAATTTTTTCAGTACTTTGCTGTGTATTTAGAAATGTATTTTTTAATGTCTATGTTTTTGTGCTCTTTACAGTTTTCTTTTAAACTAATTTATATCTAGTCTCATAGTGTTGTGGTCAGAACAGATGCTTGAAATTTTTCATTTTTCTTGAATTTACTGAGGTTTGATTTGTGACCCAAGATACGATCTTTCCTGGAGAACGTTCCATGTATACTTGAGAAGAAAATGTATTTTTCCACATTAGGATGGAATGTCCTGAATGTCTCAATTAGGTCCATCTGCTCTGATATGTCATTTAAAGGTTGTATCTCCTTACTAACTTTATGTTTTGGTGATCTTTCTATTAGAGTAAATGAGATGATAAAGTCCCCTACTATTATTGTGTTACTGTCAATTTCCCCTTTTATATTTGTTAATGTTTGCCTTATATATTGAAATGCTATGTTGGGTGCATAAATATATATGATTGTTATGTACTCTCCTTGGATTGACCCCTTGATCATTATGTAATGTCCTTACATATCTCTTCCAATGTTCTTTATTTTATGGTTTATTTTGTCTGATATGTGAGTTGTTACTCTGGCTATATTTTGCATTCCATTTCTTGAAGTTTCATTTTACATTCAGTCACTTTCAGTCTGTATGTGTCTCAAAGTCTAAAGTGAGTCTCTTGTAGACAGCTTATACACAAGTCCTGTTTTTGTATCCATTCAGCCAGTCTCTGGGCTTCCCAGCTGACTCTAATGGTAAAGAACCCACCTGCCTGTGCAGGAAACATGAGACATGAGTTCAATCCCTGGGTGAGAAGACCCCCTGGAGGAGGCAAGGCAACCCACTCCAGTATTCTTGCCTGGAAAATCTCATGGACAGAGGAGCCTGGTGGGCTACAGTCCATAGGGTCACAAAGAGTCAGACATGACTAAAGCGACTTAACCCACACAGGTAGCCAGTCTGTGTCTTTTGTTTGGAGCATTTAAATCATTTACATTTAAAGTAATTATTGATATTTATGTTCCTATTGCCATTATCTTAATTGTTTTGGGTTTGTTTTTGTAGATCTTTTCTTTATCTTGTGTTTCCTGCCTATAAAATTCCTTTAACATTGTTGCAAAACTGGTTTGGTGGTACTAAATTCTCTTAACTTCTGCTTGTCTGTAAAGCCTTTTATTTCTCAATCAATTTTAAATGAGATCTTTGCAGGTAGAGTAATCTTGATCTTGGTCGTAGATTTTTTTTCCTTTTCAGTACTTTAAATATATCTTGCCATTCACTTCTGGCAAAGTTTCTGCTGAAAGATTAGCTGTTAATCATGTGGAATTTCTTTCATATGTTACTTGTTGCTTTTCCCTTGCTGCTTTTAATATTTTCTTTGTGTTTAATCTCTTTGCTAGTTTGATTAGTATCTGTCTTAGTGTGTTTCTCCTTTGGTTACCCTGCATGGGACTCTCTGAACTTCTTGAACTTGATTGACTATTTCCTTTCCTATGTTAAGGAAGTTTTTGACTCTTCAAAATTTTTCTCATACCCTTTCTTTTTTTTTCTTTTTTTTATTGTTTTTGCCATACATTGTCATGATATCACCATGGGTTTACATATGCTTCCCCTCCGGAACCTCCCTCCCTCCTCCCTACCCCCCGGGAAATCTCGCTGCACCAGTCCCAAGCATCAATCCTGGGCTGGCGATTGATTAGACACATGACAATTAAAATGCTTCAATGCCCTTCTCCCATATCATCCCACCCTTACCCTCATCCACAAAGTCCACGAGTCTATTCTATACATCTGCGTTCCTTTTGCTGTCTCGCATGTTGGGTTCTCGTTACCGTCTTTCTAAATTCCATATATATG
>SRVM01002681.1:0-14286 GCA_007570785.1 Antilocapra americana
CAATATTCTGGGAGGTGGGTCGTAGAGGATCCTGCTTTGGTTTATGTCAGAGAATAATCAAAGCAGGATCCTCTATGACCCACCTCCCAGAATATTGATCAGGTTTCTACCTTATAACTTTGCCTTTTCCACTCATTATATAAATGGAGTCACAGCACATAGTCTTTTGTGTATATATATGTATATAGATATATATTTAACAAAAATATATATGTATATGTACATATATGTAAATAAATATATATATACATATTTAGCAAGTTCACTAGAGATTCATTCATGTCTTTCCATGTGTATCAGTAATTAATTTGTTTATTGTTGAGTAGAATTCCATTGTAGAGATACACCAATATATCGATTCATCCTTTGAAAGACTTTTGGTTTGTGTCCACTTTTTGGCTATTGTGATCAATGAATAATACTATGAACATTCACATGAAAGTCTTTCTGTGGACATATGTTTCCATTCTTTTTGATGAATACTAAGAAGTGGGATTATTGGGTCTTATGGTAAGTGTTTTCCCTTTTTTTTTTCCCTAATGGGCTAATACTTTTTACAACACCACCAGCAATGTATTAGAATTGCTGCTTATCATTTTTGACAAAATTTGTCAGCTTCTTTTTTCCATGCTAATGTGTATATAATGGCATCTCTTTGCAGATTTATTTTGCTTTTCTCTAATGAATACTGATATTTAGTACATTTTCATATGTTTATTTGCCACATATATACTTTTTTTTTGGTGAAGGTTCTATTCAGACCTTAAGCCTAATGTGTTTTATCAGGTTGTCTGTTTTATAATATTGAGTTTTGAGAGTCCTTCTAGGTATATTCTAGGGATATATAGGTATAAGAAATATAGTATATTCTAGATATGTTCTAGGGATAAGTCCTTCACCAGGTCTGAATTTTAAAATTATTTTCTCCCATTCTGTAGTCTACTGTTTAATTTCATTTTGCAATTTATTGGCATATAATTTGCAAACAATAAAATACCCATATTTGGAAGATGCATTTTGATAAGCTGTGATACATACATGCTAGCATAAAACTATTACCACATTTAAGATGGTGAGTATAGTCATAACCCCAAAAGTTTCTTCATATCACTTCATAATTCATCCCCATAATCTCTTGTTGCTTCTCATTGCCAGGCAACCACTAATCTACATTCTGTCATTCTTGATTAGTTGTGAATTTTAGAATGCTATAAAAGTGAAATGATACAATATTAATTTTTAAATTTTGTGTATACATTGACTCAGATCATTGTTTTGAGCTTTTTCTCTCTTATTGGGTATCAATATTTCATTCCTTTTAATTAATTTTATTTTATTATATAGATATACATTAATTTAGCTAGTCATCTTTTGATACATACTTAGATTATTAACATTATCTTTGGAAGAGCAAGCTTTCAAATTTTAAAGAAATTCAACTTATTTTTATTTTATTTTAGGAATTTTGCATTTTGTTTTATGTCTAAGTTGACAACTCCAAGGTTATAAATACAGTATCTAACACTTTATTTTAGAAGGTTAATAGCTTTGAATTTTATATTCAATACTACAAGTCATTTTTATATGAAACAAGAAATGAATTCAGATTATTTATATTTTACATGTGAATTTACCATGTTTCCAGCACAGTGTTAGATAATATGTTTTCCTCATATAAATTTCTTTGTATCTTTGTTGAAACACAATTTATAAATACAACATTGTACTGAGCAGTGTGAATTTTTCCAATTTTGCTTTTATTCTTCAAAACTGTTTTGAATATTTTAGATACTTTGTCTTTTCATATAAATGTTATAACTAGTATGTTTACTTCTATAAATTGTGCTGAATCTACAGACCAATTTGGGAGAAATTAGCATTTTGAAAATATTGAGTTTTTCAAAACTTGAGCACGGTATATAAGATTGTATATCTCTCCATATATTTAGGTCTACATTGACTTTTCTCCTCACTGGTCTGTATTATTAAACATACAAATATTACCCACATTAAAAATACTTACACCAAAGTAACTCATGTGTTTTGGTGCTATTATAAATGGCAATATATTTTAAATTTTAATTCCCAATTCTTTATTGCTAGCATTTAGAAATATAATTGATTTTTAAATATTGGCCTTTTATCCTATAACTTTGCTAAACTAAGTTATTAGTTCTTATTGTTAATAGACTTTTAAAGATATTCTACTTAAATGATCATGTTAATTACAATAAAGTCAGTCTTACTTCTTTCTTTCTAATTTGAATGTTTTTTATTTCTTTTAATTTGAAGATTACAATAATTAAGTCTTCCACTACAGTGTTGAATGCAAGTCATGAGAGTGGGCATCCTTGCCTTGTTTGGGATCCTAGCTCCAGAGAAACATTCACTGTTTCACTATTAAGTATGTTAAAGCTAGGATTTTCATAGATGTCCATTATCATGTTAAAGAAGTTTTCTTCTATTCTTTGTTTATTGAGAATTTTTGTGATCAATGAATATTGAATTTTGGTAAAAGTTTCTTCTCCATCTATTGACATTATCATATAGGTTTTCTTCCTTAGTCTTTTGTTAATAATATGGTGAATCACATTGAATTTTGAAAATCATTGCATTTCAGAGATAAACCTTCCTTGTTCATGAGATACTCTCTCACATATATTTCTGGATTTACTTATTGGCCATGCTGTGAACCTTTGGGGTCTTAGTTCCCCAACCAGGGATTGAACCTGGGCCCTGACAGAGAATGCACTGAGTCCTAACCACTGAAATATCAGAGAATTTCCTACTTCTGAATTTAAAGTGCTAATATTATTTTGAGATTTTTGAATCTGTATTCATGAGATATATTCTTCTCTGTTTTTCTGTTTTGTAATGCTTTCCCCAAGTTTTTGTATCAGAGTAAGACTGGCCTGAAAAAAAAAAGATGCTAGAAAGTATTTAATCTAATTTTATCGAGATTCTTCCAAGTTGCTGTATCTGTTAACAGCACATTTCTTTTTATTGCTAAGTAGCATTTCATGGTATGGATGTGAAACAATTTGTTTGACTATTCAAGCATTGAGTGGCATTTGGGTTGTTTCCAACTTGGGACTATTATAAATAGTCACTATAAACAAATTTTTAAAAAGTACTTACTCATACTTTATTTTCTTGAAAATTTTGCCTTAATTTGGTATTATTTCTTCCTGAAAAGTTTGGTGGATTTTGTCCTTGACAAAATATGACATACTTAATGATGAGAAAGTCAAAGTTCTCCCACTAGGATTAGTTAGGTACAAGGCAGGCATGTCCTTTTCATCATTCCTTTCCAACATTGTTCTAGAAGTTCTACCTAATGCAATAACACAAGAAAAGGACCAAAAAGGTGTACATACTGGAAATGAAGACATAAACTGTATTTGTTCAAAAATATGATAATCTATGTAGAAAATTAGCAAGAATAGACCAAATAGCTCCTTAAACCAATGAGTGATTGTAGCATGGTCACAGGATAAAAGATTAATATACAAAAATCATTTTCCCCTACACACCAGAAATGAACAAGTAAAATTTGAAATAAAATTTCAATATCATTTATATCAGCACTTACCTAAATAAAATGCTTAGGTATAGATCTAATAAAATGTATACAAAATCTATATGAGGAAAACTATAAAACTCTGATAAATGATATAGAAAATGACTAAATAAATGGAGAAATATTACATGTTCAGAGATAAGACTCAATACTGTCAAGATACCAGTTCTTTTCGACTTAATTTATAGATAATGCAATCCCAATAAAAAATCTCAACAAGTTGTGGATACTGAAATGATTCTAAAGTTTATATAGAGAGGTAAAACACCCACGATAGTCAATAGAGTATTGAAGATTAAGAACAAAGTTGGAGTACTTACACTACCAGACTATAAAGCTAGTAATCAAGAGAGTTTGGTATTGACAAAATAATAAAACAGATCGATGGAATAGAATAGGAAGACACAAAATATACCCCCATAAATATAATCAGTTGATCTTTGACAAAGGAGAGAAGGCAATACAATGAAACAAAGGTAGACTTTTCAACAAATGATGCTGGAATCAATGCAAGTGAAAAAGAAAAGAATCTAGATCGACCTTACACCCTTCACAAAACTGAACTCAAAATAGGTCACAGACCTAAGTGCAAAACACAAAACTATAAAACTCCTTATAAATCCTTATAAAACTATAAGATAACATAGGAGAAAACCTAAATGCTCTTGGGTGTGGTGATGCCTTTTTGTATATAACATCAAAGACAAAATCCATGAAAGAGACAATACATAACCTGAGCTTTATTACAATCAAAAACCTCTCTGTAAAAGACAATGCCAGGAGAATGAGAAGACAAGCCACACCAAAGGGGAAATCATTTCCAAAAGACACATCTCATAAAAGACTGTTATTCAAATATGCAAAGAAGTCTTAAAATTCAACAATAAGAAAACAATCAACCTTACTTGAAAAATGAGCCAAAGCTCTTAATAGACATCTAATCAAAGATGATAGGTGGGAAATAAGCATACGAAAACATGCTCAACATCATAGCATCAGAGAAATACTTACTGAAAAACTGAATCACCACAATACACCTATTAGCATGGAAAAATCCAGAAAAATAGTAACAGTAACTGCTATTGAAGGTGTGTAGAAACAAAAACTCTCATCTCTCATGAATTGCTGGTAGGAATGCAAAATGATTTTGAAAGACAGGTTTCTTAGAAAACTAAGCACACTTTTACTCTACAATCTGGCAGTCATGTTCCTTGGTACTTACCCAAAGGAACTGAAAACTTATGTCCCCAAATCCTGATTAATAATGCTTGTAATAGCTGTATTCATACCTGCCAAAACTCAAAAAAATCAAGATGCTCTTCAGTAGATGAATGAATGTGATATATCATATATCTAGTTATACTAATGGAATATTATTCAGCACTATAAAGAAAAGAGCTATGAAGCCATTAAAAGATGTAGTGAAACCTTAAATATAATTATTAAATGTAAGAAGCCAATCTTTTTAAAGCATTCTTTATAAGCTTTATTATTTTCTTTGTTCTTTCTAATTTTTTATATATCATAGTTTTAACATTTGATTATACTTATGCCCAATAGAAAATTATAGGGAATGTATGAGATTCAATACACTCTCTACCACAATTGAATCTTTTGCAATTAAATATTTTGATACATTTTCTTTGGGCTACTTTATTTTCAGTGAAAATAAAGAGCCAATGTCCAGCCATTCCTCATTCCTATCTACCATTTCTGAAATAATTTCTATCATACTCATACATGATTTGTTCTTCTTCTGAGTTGTTGTCATTCAGTGTATAATTCTTTGTGACCCCATGGACTGTAGGACAGCAGCCTTCCCTGTCCTTCACTATCTCCCAGAATTTGATCAAACAAATATCCTTCCTTTGAATAAATTTCCTCAATATTTTATGCTATATCTATACTCAACATTTTTTTTAACCTACAACATCATGTTTAAGGAAGAAGCCAATCTTAAAAGAATACATATAGTATGATTCCGACTATATCACATTCTGGAAGAGGCAAAACTATGGACACAGTAAAAATATCAGTGGTTGCCTGGGTTGAGAAGCGGAGAGACAGAATAATAAGTAGAGTGCCCAGAATATTGAGGTATTCTTGCCATAAAAATAAGTTGATCATTACAATTTTTCTAGATTCCATATATATGCATTAAGATGCTATAATTGTTTTTTCTCTTTCTTACTTACTGCTTTCTGTATAATAGGCTCTATAAGTTCATTCACCTCACTACAACTGACTCAAATTCATCCTTTTATGGCTGAGTAATATTCCATGTGTATGTATCACAACTTCTTTATCCATTCATCTATCAATGGACGTATAGGTTGCTTCCATGGTTTTCTCAGGGTATAGCCTCAGTAACGGGATTGTTGGGTCCTTAAATATTCCTGATTTTTAAGGAACCTCCATACTGTACTCCATAGTGGCTGTATGAATTTGCATTTCCACCAACACTGCAAGAGGGGTTCACTTTTTTCAGCATTCACAGCATGGAAAAATATCCACAGCATTTATTGTTTCTATTTTTTTTTTTTTTGGATGATGGCTAGTTTGACCTATGTGAGGTAATACATCATTGTAGTTTTGATTTTCATTTTGTAATAATGAGTGATGTTGAGCATTGTTTTATGTGTTCCTTGGCCATCTATATGTCTTCTTTTTAAAAATTTTTTTGTTATTTTATTAATTTTCTTTATATTATTGTGTTGGTTTTGCCACACATTGACATGAATCCACCATGGGTATACATGTATTCCCCTTCCAGAAGCCCCCTCCCACCTCCCTCCAGATTCCATCCCTCTGGGTCATCCCGGTGCACCAGCCCCGAGCATAAAACCTGCACTGGCGATTGATTTCACATATGATAATTTACATGTTTCAATGCCATTCTCCCATATCTTCCCATCCTGCCCTCTCCCATAGAGTCCAAAAGACTATTCTATACATCCACATCTCTTTTGCTGTCTCGCCTACAGGGTTATTGTTACCATCTTTCTAAATTCCATATAAATGCATTAGTATACTGTATTGGTGTTTTTCCTTCTGGCTTACTTCACTCTGTATAGTAGGCTTCAGTTTCATCCATCTCAGTAGAAATGATTCAAATGTATTCTTTTTAATGGCTGAGTAATATTCCATTGTGTATATGTACCACAGCTTTCTTATCAGTTGATGGACATCTAGATTGCTTCCATGTCCTAGCTATTGTAAACAATGTAGCAATGAACACTGGGGTACACGTGTCTCTCCAAAAAGCAGGAATAGAAGGAACATACCTCAACATATTAAAAGCTATATATGACAAACTCACAGCAAACATTATCCTCAGTGGTGAAAAACTGAAAGCATTTCCCCAAAAGTCAGGAACAAGACAAGGGTGCCCACTCTCACCACTACTATTCAACATAGTTTTGGAAGTCTTGGCCACAGCAATCAGAACAGAAAAAGAAATAAAAGGAATCCAGATTGGAAAAGAAGAAGTAAAACCCTCACTGTTTGCAGACAATATGATCATCTATATATCTTCTTTAGAGAAATGTCTTCTGCCCATTTTCTGATTTGGTTGTTTTTCTGATATTGAGCTGCATATGCTGCTTATATAATTAGGAGATTAAGTATTTGTCAGTTGCTTCACTTGTAATTATTTTCTCCAATTCCGAGGTTGTTTTCTAATCTTGTTTATAGTTTCCTTTCCTATGCAAAGCTTTTAAATTTAATTATGTCACATTATTTTATTTTGTTTTTATTTCCACTACTCTAGGAGGTGGGTCAAAGACAATCTTGCTTCAATTTATGTCCAAGAGTTTTCTGCCTATGTTTTCCTTTAAGAGTTATATAGTTTCTGGCCTTTAATTCAGTTTAAGTTTATCTCTGTGTATAGTGTTAGGAAGTATTCTAAACTATTCAGATTTTCCATCATCACTTATTGAAGAAGCTGTCTTTCCTCCACTGTATATTCCTGCTTCCTTTGTCAGAGATAAGCTGTCCATACATGTATGGGTTTATCTCTGGGCTTTCTGTCTTGTTCTATTGATATATATTTCTGCTTTGTGCCAATACCATACTATCTTGATTACTGTAGTTTTGTAGTATAGTCAGAAGACAAGGAGGCTGATTCTTTCAACTTCATTCTTCTTTCTCAAGATTGTTGGGATGTTCAAGGTTTTATTGTGTTTCCATACAAATTGTGAAAATTATGTTCTAGATCTGTGAAAATGCTATTGGTAATTTGATAAGGATAGCATCAAATCTGCAAATTGCTTTGGGCAGTATAGTCATTTGCACAATACTGATTCTTCCAATTCAAGAACGCAATATATTTTTCTATATGTTTGTGTTGTCCGTGATTTCTTTTGTCACTGTTTTATACCTTTCAAATAAAGATATTTTGTCCCATTTAGTCAGGCAGTCAGGTCAGTTCAGTCCATCAGTCATGTCTGACTCTGTAACCCCATGGACTGCAGCATGCCAGGCCTCCTTATCCATGATCAACTTCAAGACCTTACTCAAACTCATGTCAGTTGAGTCAGTGATTCCATTCAACCATCTCATCCTCTGTAGTCTCCTTCTCCACTTGCCTTCAATCTTTCTCAGTATCAGGGTCTTTTCCAACGAGTCAGTTCTTTGCATCAGGGGGCCAAAGCATTGGAGTTTCAGTTTCAGCATCAGTCCTTCAAATGAATATTTAGGACTGATTTCCTTTAGGATGGACTGGTTGGATCTCCTTGCTATCCAAGGGATGTTCAAGAGTCTTCTCCAACACCACAGTTCAAAAGTATTAATTCTTATATTCTCAGCTTTCTTTATAGTCCAACTTCCACATCCATACATGACCACTGGAGAAACCACAGCTTTGACTAGATGAAACTTTGTTGGCAAAGTAATGTCTCTGCTTTTTAATATGCTGTCCAGGTTTGTCATAACTTTTCTTCCAAGAGAAAAGGGTCTTTTAATTTCATAGCTGCAGTCATCATCTGCAGTGATTTTGGAACCTAAGAAAATAAAGTCTGTCACTGTTTCCATTGATTCCCAATCTACTTGCCATGAAGTGATGGGACAAGAGGCCATGATCTTAGTATTCTGATTGTGGAGTTTCAAGCCAACTTTTTCACTTTCCTTTTTCATTTTCATCAAGAAGCTCTTTAGTTCTTCTTCACTTTGTTCCATAGGGCTGGTGTCAACTGCATATCTGTGGTTACTGAGATTTCACCAGGCAATCTTGATTCAAGCTTGCACTTCCTCCAGCCCAGCGTTTCTCATGATGTACTCTGCATATAAGTTAAATAATCAGGGTGACAATATACAACTTTGACGGACTCCTTTCCTGATTTGGAACCAGTCTGTTATTCCATGTTCAGTTCTAACTGTTGCTTTTTGACATGCATACAGATTTCTTGGAAGGCAGGTCAGGTGGTGTGGTATTCTCACCTCTTTCAGAATTTTACACCGTTTGTTGTGATCCACAATGTCAAAGGCCTTGGCATAGTCAATAAAGCAGAAGTAGATGATTTTCTGGAACTCTTTGATGATCCAGAGAATGTTAGCAACTTTATCTCTGGTTCCTCTCTCTTTTCTAAAAACAGTTTGAACATCAGGAAGTTCATGGTTCATGTACTGTTGAAGCCTGGCTTGGAGAATATTGAGCATTACTTTTCTAGTATGTGAGATGAGTGCAATTGTGTGGTAGTTTGAACATTCTTTGGCATTGCCTTTCTTTGGGATTGGAATGAAAACTGACCTTTTCCACTCCTGTGGCCATTGCTGAGTTTTCCAAATTTGCTGACATATTGAGTGCAGCACTTTCACAGCATCATTTTCATGATGTGAAATAGCTCAACTAGAATTCCATCACCTCCACTAGCTTTGTTCTTAATGATGCTTGTTAAGGACCACTTTTGCAGTCCAGGATGCTAGGCTATAGATGAGTAATCACACCATTATGATTATCTGGATTGTGAAAATCTTTTTTGTATAGTTCTTCTGTGTATTCTTGAGACTTCTTCCTAATATCTTCTGCTTCTGTTAGGTCCATACCATTTATGTCCTCTATTGTGCCCTTTTTTGCATGAAAATATTCCCTTGATATCTCTAATTTTCTTGAAGAGATCTCTAGTCTTTCCCATTCTATTGTTTTCCTCTATTTGTTTGCAGTAATCACTGAGGAAGGCTTTCTTATCTCTTCTTGCTGTTCTTTTGAACTTTGCATTCAAATGGGTATGCCTTTCCTTTTCTCTTGTGCTTTTCACTCCTCTTCTTTTCACAGTTTTTTTTTCTTTACATTATTGTGTTGATTTTGCCATGCATTGACATGAATCTGCCATGAGTATACATGTGTTCCCTTTCCAGAACCCCCCTCCCACCTCCTTCCAATTTCATCCCTCTGGTTCACAGTTATTTGCAAGGCTTCCTCACAGAACCATTTTGCCTTTCTGCATTTCTTTTTCTTGGGGATGGTCTTGATCACTGCCTCCTATACAATGTCATGAACCTCAATGTCCATAGTTCTTCAGGCACTCCATCAGATCTAATCCCTTGAATCTATTTGTCACTTCCACTGTATAATTGTAAGGAATTTGATTTAAGTCATACCTGAATGATATAGTGGTTTTTCCTGGTTTCTTCTATTTACGTCTGAATTTGGCATAAGGAGTTCATGATCTGAGCCACACTCAGCTTCCTTTCTTGTTTTTGCTGACTGTATGGAGCTTCTCCATCTTTGGCTGCATAGAATATAAATAGTCTGATTTCAATATTGACCAGCTGGTGATGCCCATATGTAGAGTCTCCTCTTGTGTTGTTGTATTGTTGTTTTGCTATGATCAGTACATTCTCTTGGCAAAACTCTATTAGCATTTTCCCTGCTTCATTTTTTACTCCATTAGATAAGTTTATTCCTTAGTATTTTATACTTTTTTTGCAGTGGTGAATGGCATTGCTTTCTTAATTTCTTTTTCTGACTTTTCAATATTAGTGTATAGAAATGCAGAAGATTACTGTTCATTGGTTTTGTATTTTGTGATTTTACTATATTCATTGAGTAGCTCTCATAATTTTCTGATGGTATTTCTGGGATTTTATTTGTATAGTATGTCATCCAGAAACAGAGTTTTAGTTCTTATTTTCCAATCCAGGTTCATTTTATTTATTTTTATTCTCTGATATACTCTATTATGTCTTATTATTCAGTGTCTGTTGGCCTGTTGGGAAGATGCCGTTTTAGACATTCTATCTTCTGGTTCACCATCAGTTTTAAGTGGCCCTCTTGCCTGTGACAGCTCAACTCTACCTTGTATTTTTATTTTTAATACAGGAGATACATTTTGGTGTCTTTCTCAGCAAATGTGGATTTCTAACAGTCCCGAGTCCAAGATGATTTCTTGCACCTTTTTGTGGCATAGGGGGTTTTGGATTATTTTTCCCTTTCATTGAGGATTGGAACTTCAAACGTGCCCTCAGGGATTTTTCTTCCCTTCCCCTCAATGACTTAAGGTTTTACATTCCATAACAACATATAAATATAGGGTCTAGTCAAAGCTTGTTGCCTTTCTTGCAGCTGACACTGATCCCTTCACCCAGGCTTGTTCCAATATGGTGAGTTCTCTCATATCTCACTCTGGCTTTCATATTTCTCATGAGGACATCATAAGCTCCATGGAGAAAGCAGGTGAGTACAAGCTTTATTGTATGTCCAGCTCTCAGAGTATCTATTCTGTCACATTAACCAAAACTAAGCTTTTAGTGATTAATTTAAAATGTTGCCTTAATTTTTCTTCCCTGTTTTTTTTTTGGCAGCCAGCCCCATCTTCTTTCTATGTGTTGTACCTGGTAAACAATGTGTGAAGCTTGTATTTCCTTGGAGATACTTTTCTTTCCTTAGGTTGATGTCAGCTCTCTGAAGAATTAAAGAAGAGTTATGATTTTTAGGTCTTCTGTTTTATATTGTGTTTTTATCAATTTGGGAATAATTATTTTTCCAGTTTTCAATAATTATCCAAAACTGGAAATCCTAACTTCCATTTTTAAAATATCCTTTTAAAAGAATCACTGTATTAAGACTACATTAAAGGGCAGCAAAGTCAAAGTACAGAGTGTCATTAGGAATTTATTACAGAAATATAGAAGAAATTATGCTGATATGAACAAAAATTGCTGTGATAGAGGCAATAATATTGGACAGATTCTTTATATACATATTGATGGCAGAGTCAATAGGATTTTCTCATTTATTCAGTAAGGGGTGAGACAGATAAGGTGTGGTTGAGGATCTTTTTTTTTAAATGATTTTGAGTAAGTGAAAGAATAAAAGTGGCATTTCATTAATTAGGTAAATCTATAAAAAAGTTGGTTTTGGGGGAAGTCTGGAGTGCTGGAGCATTTTTTGATTTGTTTGTTTTGAACAGGCATGTTATGTATGCTTGAACTGTCTACTAGATAGTCAACTAAGGTATACCACTTTAATGATATTAGAAACTTATATACAAAGAAGTATAAATATGGTGTTTATCAGAGTGTATATAGTAATTAAATCTCTAAGAATTAATGGTATCCTCAAAGGAAAATGTGGACATCAAGAAGATAAGAGGTTCAAGACTAATGGCAAGGTATTTCAACATGAAGTCATTGAGAAAATGAGGAATTAGTAAATGAAACAGAACAGGACAGGCCCAAATGTAGAAGAAAAATCATAAGAGTGAAAAGTTCTGGATTTTTAGAAAACATGTTTCAAGGAAAAGAATGGATTAACTATATCAAATTCTGCTTTCAGGTTGAGTAGGATGAGGACTGTGGGTCGATCAGTGTCCTTGAGTATAGTCAACAGGAGGCGGAAACGTGCTCATAATGGAGTATTTCACTTGTAATAAGAGTAGAGACACATCATACATTGTGAAAGGAGGTTAAAACAGAAAATACATAATATAGTTGTTAGGAATAGGTGGCATCAGTAGAACCCACGTGGGGTGTGTTTGTGTGTAAGAATTAGAAGACACAATCACTAGACAAGAGTAAAAACAGGGCATAGGGATTTGAAGGCGTGAGGTGAAAGACGAAAGTATGAAATAGACATCTAGATGAGTGAATAGATTAGGAGACTGTGGTCACAGATTTACAAGTATATGAGGTTTTTATATGTGTTGTGAGTTAGTTAAATATCCTTAGGGAAAACTTTGACAAATGCAAACATGAGTTTAGGATAAATTACTTTTCCTTTACTCAATGAAATGGTTTTATATATAGCTGATATTTTAGCTCTTTTCATAAATAATAATTCTATTTTCTACCCCTTGAATCTGTTCTGACCTGTGACTTCTTTTTTTAATTATCACATATAAAGAATCCTTTCTATGTATTAAAACAGTGGAGCTCACATGGAGCAGTGAGAAGCCTATTCAGTTTGATACAAATGAAACTGTCAACCTATAGAATCATGAGAATAAATTCTAGTTAGGTCACAGAAGCCGCAGAAGTAAAAAGAAACACCCCCACTTAAACTGTTCTTAGACATTATAGTTCAAATGGCCCCTTCCAAGACAGTCTTGCAGAGTTGAGCAATTTGTTCTACTTGTTACCAAGGGACTCCTCATATGTTTCCAATGACCTCCTTTATCTGACATTTGTGCCTGTGATATAAGCTTTTATATCAATCTCTACTCCCACTTTTACATCATTTAATTATAGTGACCATATATATATATCTCAAAATACTGGAAACATAATAAGGGAAAAGCAAGAGCTTATCTTGTTGATTGTGAAAAGCGTCACATGAATAGTGCCTGGTACATATCGTATGTATAGTATTAGGTGAAACAAATGGAAATTAATACAGATTTTATCTGTTTATCCTTTTTATTCTCTTTTTAGGATCAGTTCAAATAAAAATTTTACAAGTTTGTGACTAAGTTATTCTGGTTTTCCTGAGATATTCTCAGTTTCATGACTGGAAGTCCTATATCTACTGAAACCTTTCAGTTCTAGGCAACTTTAAACAGTTGGTCATGCTATTAGTAAAGGACATTAAAATATAAGACTTCATAAACAAGAATTAGTTAAAATACCAATGGTCTGTCTTGTAAGACGAGTTCTCTATCACTATAAGAATATGAGTGAATACTACTGAGTATAGTCCAGTCCAGTGATTAAGATATTATGATTAGGCATCTGTATATCTATGAGGATGCCAGTTCCTCAAAGTTTGGTTTGTGGTCTTGTATATTTCTCTATAATGCTTAAGTCTGAGGCTGGAGATAGATGGGCCCCAGGCTGACCAGCTGGTGTTTGTACTCCAAAATGAAAATGGGAGAGGCTGAGCCTTGCCAAGATAAAAGATAAGACACTACTTACTTCTAATTCTTGAAGTTAAGGAGACTCTCCCAACTATAAAAATCCTTGAATGTCAAAAAAGGAGAGGGCTCCACCCAAGAGTAAGTGATGTCAACCTACCCATAGGCCTCTTCACTGAAGTTCATCTTGGCTAAAAGATGCATGTGCACACACGGGAGAATCTTGAGATATACTAGATAATCAGAACCAATCAAAGCAAGATGACTGGCCAAGAAAACCGTGAATACCACATATAAGTCGTATAAACTACCATGAAGTGGCTACTCTGTCTGAGCCCATATGTGTGTCTATCCACATGTACTCTTTTTCCTCCTCATAAACTGTACTTGTTTCACTACTTTCCATTTTTTTTTTTTTTT
>SRVM01002815.1:0-11838 GCA_007570785.1 Antilocapra americana
AGTGGGGAATTGGTGGGAAATTGAAGGCAGCAGTAAAAGGTGTTGGGTGGGCGGGATACCATCTTCCTCTTCCAAGAACCAGAGATGCATGGCCCAGCTCATAGACAGGGAACTCTGTCTGGGAGGGGGTCTGGTAGACCTGGTGTTCATCCACAGATGGCATTTTCATTTATGATAAATGAACCCGAAATGAGTCAGATACTAAGTTCAACATTGTTTCCTGTGTGATAAAGTGCAAGGAACACATTGATGTGAATAAAGATCAAAAAAGTGATATCAAGTGGAAAAAGTAAGTTAGAGAAGAATATGTGAAGTATGGTTCCATTTCTGTAGAGTCTCTAAAACAGCCCAAATGAAACAAGTATACTGTTTAGTCATACCCAGGTGTGCTGAAGCAATCAGGAAAGGCAGGGGAATGATTGGAAGAGTCCACTGATAAAGCAAACACAGGGTGTTCACAGGTTCCTGCTCTTCTGTCCTAAACTTGGGAGCGGGTACATGATAGTAGGTACATGAATATGCTTTCAGCTGTACATAATATGTAACAGATTTATGTCTCTATTTATAAAAGAGTTCACAATAATCTTTTCAAGTGTCAGGAACCCAATGGAGATTTTATAATTGAAGTTTAGTTATGATGACTCAGTAGTAGCAGATTTTCATTATTATAGTAGAGCTGAAAATTCCTAACACTTACCCTAGTTCTTGGAGGAAAGGAGAAGAGTAAAAAGTAAATGCAAAGAAGTCACTCATGGGTACAAATAACATCCTTCCAGTCAAAACCCAACTAACCACGCAAACCAGCTCCATTTTGAGATATCAGGCTGATCTTCATTTCGGCGAAGACACTATATGGGCTTTTTAGAAAATACACTTCCCATCATAGGAGGTGATCTGGGGTGTAGTGTTCCAATGGTTAAGAATCCACCTTGCAATGCAGGAGATGCAGGTCCCTATCCCTGGGTTGGGAAGACCTCCTGGAGGAGAAAATGGTAACCCACTCCAGTATTCTTGCCTGGAGAATCCCATGGACAGAGGAGCCTGGTGGGCTACAGTCTGTGGAGTCCCAGAGTCAGACACGACTGAGCGACTAAGCACAGCACACAGCGCAGAGATTTTAAAGTTACCATCATCAAGTCACAAATGTGCTGCAATACATTGCCATAAAGCCCTGCTTGATTCAGTCTCTATTAATTCAAATTAAAGTGAGTGATTAGATTTTGGCATCTACCAGGAGCAAATTTGCCTTCTTTAATCCCTAATTTGATCATGACAATTTTATTCAGTCATTTTCGAGAATTACGAAATACCTCTCACATTGTTCAGTTCACCACATGTCATGGTTGGCAATGGCACAGGTAATTTAGATGCTTGTAATTTTCTAAATGGTATCATGCTCTTCAAGTGTACCCTTGGGTCCAAATCCAGATTAACTAACTGACAAAAAATTATAGATAATTTTATTCTAGGCAATACAAAAGGGTAGGATTGTGGCAGGCGTAATAAAACATCCCTTAAATAAAGGGATCTGGGCTCCCCAGAACACAGGCTCAAATAGGGCCACTACCAGTAGTTAAAGACCAGTTTAACCACTGCTAGTTTGTGTGCCTTTAGTTAAAGGCTAGTTCATCTGATTAGAGAGCTGGAAGACCTCCCTTGTGTTTTCTAGGAAGGAGTTTGATGAGTTCTTTGAAACAGATGCCCACATGCTTGCTCACTGTCGGTCTTTCTTTATGAATTAAGAAAAACAGATCTGTCAGTAATTCCTCAGATGAAAATGGTCCATTCAAATCCATGTAAAATTTCCAGTATTAGCATTATAGATGATGAAAAGATAAAGAGTGTTTCAGGACTGCTCTTAAATAGTGAGAGATTAGGAATACTTGTATTGCTCTTCTCAGGATGGGAACAGTGCTTCTCTACCTGGACTCCCTTTTAGAATCACCTGTGGAGTCTGTAACACAGAAGGCAATGGCGCCCTACTGCAGTACTCTCGCCTGGAAAATCCCATGGACGGAGGAACCTGGTAGGCTGCAGTCCATGGGGTCGAGAAGAGTCAGACATGACTGAGTGACTTCACTTTCACTTTAAATGGCAACCCACTCCAGTGTTCTTGCCTGGAGAATCCCAGGGACGGGGAGCCTGGTGGGCTGCACAGAGTCGGACATGACTGAAGCGACTTAGCGGCATCAGTGGAGTCTGTAAATCCCCTGTGCCCATGATACACCTCAACTCAATTACATCAGATTTCCAGATGAGGGGATTAACTAGTCCTCCTTGGTTTCTAATTCCCCAGAGGATGCCATTGAGCACCAAGCTCGAGAAGGACTGGGATAGCTATTCGAGAAACTGATTTCTTGGCAGAGCAATGCCCACTAGGAGGCACTTTGATGTTATATAAACGTCCTGATGGTGAGAAGAGCTGAGATTGCCCCATTATGCATTATACAATGGGAAAATGGATACTGATCACGAATTTCATTGGCTGTTTCATTGGCTGGCTTACTCTGTGTCTAATGATTCTCTGATTACAGGCTTGTAAATTGCTAGCTAGGCAGTAAACATTCACTTCATTTCAGCCAATTGTGGGAGAGGTTGAAGATAAAATGTTATTTATCCATTGGTGATGCTTCTATATCCAGTGCATGTGTGTATATTCAGTCATATCCGACACTTTGTGACTCCTTGGACTGTAGCCCGGCAGGCTCCTCTGTCCTTGGGATTTTTCAGGCAAGAGTACTGGAGTAGGTTGCCATTTCCTCCTCCAGGGCATCTTTCCCACCCAGGGATCGAACGTGCATCTCCTAAATTGCAGGCAGATTCTTTACCACTAGCGATACCTGGGAAGCCCAGGCTTTGTGAGTCAAGAGGCAAAATTGAGGAACTATTCTCACTAACAGCTAAGTTGTATTCGACTCTGCAATCCCATAAACTGCAGCACACCAAGGCTTCCCTGTCCTTCACTGTCTCCCAGAGTTTACTCAAATTCATGTCCATTGAATCAGTGATGTCATCTAACCATCACATCCTCTGCTGCCCTCTTCTTTTACCTTGTTTACATATTACATTTAAAAAGATTAAAAGCTTAGGTTTTAAAGGTGTTAGTTTGTGGGCCATAGGAAAATAGACTGTGGTCTGGATTTGGCCCACCAGCCATAGTTTCTCAAAGTTCCTATTGATATTTTGTTGTATTTGCTTTGCAACAAAGCTAGCCAGATGTCTCTTTATTGTGGCCGTCTTTCAGTAGTCAAAAATTAACAGTTAATATCAATAGATACACATATCTTTTCCACACAACAGAGGGTAACCTGCATAGGATAAAATGCCATACGTAAAATTAGACTGATAATTGCTTATTCATTCCTTTTCATCTCATTACTCTCAGAATTATTTTTTTTTAAATTTTCTTCACTTTATTGTGTTGGTTTTGCCATACATTGACATGAATCCGCCATGGGTATACATATGCTCCCCCCTCCAGAACCCCCCTCCCTCCTCCCTCCCGATTCCCTCTCCCTGGGTCATCCTGGTGCACCAGTCCCTAGCATCAAACCTGGGCTGGCAATTGATTTCACATATGATAATTAACATGTTTCAGTGCCATTCTCCCATATCATCTCACCCTCGCCCTCTTCCACAGAGTCCACGAGTCTGTTCCATACATCTGTGTTCCTTTTGCTGTCTTGCATGCAGGGTTCTCGTTACCATCTTTCTAAATTCCATATATATGCGTTAGTATACTGTATTGTTGTTTTTCCTTCTGGCTTATTTCACTCTGGATAATAGGCTCCAATTCCGTCCACCTGAGTAGAGCTGATTCAAATGAATTTTTTTAATGGCTGAGTAATATTCCATCGTGTATATGTACCACAGCTTTCTTATCCATTCATCAGTTGATGGGCATCTAGGTTGCTTCCATGTCCTGGCTATTGTAAACAATGCAGCGATGAACATTGGGGTACACGTGTCTCTTTCAATTCTGGTTTCCTCAGTGTGTATGCCCAGCAGTGGGATTGCTGGGTCATATGGCAGTTCTATTTTCAGTTTTTTAAGGAAAAATGGCTAACAAACACATGAAAAGATGTTCAACATCACTCATTATCAGAGAAATGCAAAGCAAAACCACAATGAGGTACCACTTTACACCAGTCAGAATGGCTGCCATCCAAAAATCTACAAGCAATAAATGCTGGAGAGGATGTGGAGAAAAGGGAACCCTCTTACACTGTTGGTGGGAATGCAAACTAGTACAGCCACTATGGAGAACAGTGTGGAGGTTCCTTAAAATACTGCCAATAGAGGCTGCCATGGTTACCGCTGCTCCATTCCACAGTGCATCCTTAATGGTTTGGCAGGCCTTGAGACCACTTCCTGCCACAGCCTGCAGTCCCTGAGGGAACGTCCTAATACACATCCTACGTTCAAACAGTTGATTCTAAATACACAGTGATACCACAAAAACTGTCAAGGTAAAGACACACAATGTGCTTTTATTTATGTCTAAATCAGTGAAACAAAGTATTCACTGCAACGTACAAACTTTTTTAGCTTGAAAAGTACAAAATCGTCTTATATTTGAACATAAAATATCTTGCTGAATTTGAAAAATATGTTTTAAATGAAATTCATTCTTAATTGTCAGTTATTTTGAGACTATGGAACAAAGAAAATAAACTTACGTTAACTGGGGCTGCTTAAGCTGTATCTTTTGCAGATGTTTTTTCTTAAAAATTCCCTTACACTTTTACAGTCATAGCTAGATATAAAATGATCAATAAGTTTTATACTATGTTTATTTTCTGGACATTACTATTTCCTTTAATTTATTAACATAACTAGAAAGTTGTTCTATTGAGTGGGCATTAAAAATTACTCTTCTCTCTTGTGTGGAAAACACTGTTTACTCCAGGCAACCTACTCCTCTGCCATCTTGTTCTCTCTTTTTCTACCTTGATACTGCTTGCTGCTGTTTTTCATCTTTTAAGTTTGAGCCCAAGAATCACCTCTTCATGGAAGCCTTCCCTGATTTCTCCAGACTAGTGTAGGCACCTTACTTGTGATCTCCACATCACCTTAGGACCGTCACTCCTCTGGCACTCCCCACCCTTTAGACAGTGCTGTGCATGTTGACTCTTCTCTGACAATTAGTGTTCAGATGATGCCTGATGCCCAAGAGATGCCTAAAAATGTTAAATGGGTGAGGAATGAATGACTCATTATTTCCCATATGTTGGGTTTTCTGGCCAACTCATTGCTGCATTTTACAATTATCAGTATTCTCTCTTCTGGGTGCTGGCAAGAGTGGAATGTTTGGCCATCCTAGGTAACAGCACCTGGCCTTTCCTTTGGGGGCACGTCCCTCTAACTCACTTCACGTGGGTGGGCTTTCCATCCTGCCTCTCTGTCCGGAAGCATAAGCAATGCAAGTCAGGCTGGTCAGTTAGAGTCTCCTAATCATCTGGTCACACTGGTTGCTCTGAGTGGAGGGCAAATCAGCAAATGTGGAGTCTTTCTCCTCCCCCATTTTTTTTGTCTTTGCAGTTTTGGCTGCACTGAATCTTCATTGCAGTGCGTGGGTTTCTCATCATGGTGGCTTCTCTTGTTGTGGAGCCCAGGATCTAGAGTGTGGGCTCAGTAGTGGTGGTGCATGGGCTGAGCTGCACCACGGCATGCTAGATCTTCCTGGATCAGGGATCGCACCTGTGTCTCCTTCCTTGGCATGTGAATTCTTCAGCACTGAGCCAGCAGAGAAGCCCTGGCAGGTGGATTCTTAACCACTGGACCACGAGGGAAGTCCTGAGCCTTTCCCTTAATGGATACATGGGCAACTGGAGAGGGAAATCTGTGTCCTTTTCCTTGGGTCACTGGCAATGATGTTGGAATCCAGTAATAGCTTGGAGGAGCACCCCCCAAACCCCCGTGGGAGAGAGTAGAGTACCATTAACAGGCAGACACAGACCTGGAGGTGGAGGAAAAGTTGAGTGAGGTGGCAATGGTATTTGAATTCCAGATCAGCGTGCCTTAAGTTAGATTATGTGAATAAATAAGCCTCACATTTCTTTTCTGTACACAAGTTTCAGTTGAGTTTGTGTCATGTAAGATCCGGTGATTCTAAGCTTGACAAATGTCTGCTTTTATTTTTTCTATACACTGAAACTGAAATTAAATTTATGTAAGCTGTGTCAACTCTATTATAGGGATGAATGCATTGATTAACTTTTATTAAAATCCCTTGGACTCTCTTATGACAAATAAAGAGAACTTAAGGGTGAAAAGATGGCCAATAACAACTTGGAAAGGAATTCTAAGATTTGTGTTCCTGAGCCAAAGACTAGGATTTGTGGATCCTGGAGAAGAGTAAATGTACTTGCGATCTTGATTTATATGAATGGTTGTTGAAGAAGGATGGTGAAGATGAGTTTTCCTCTCCAGGAAATTTGCTGGTGGTTCAGAAATGGCGGAGAGAAGTCTTGACAGTGACCAAATACTGAAGGTACTTGTGGAATCCTATTTGGAGGCTGAAATGACATTTTATTATTTGGAAAATGACTTCTGTGGGCTTGGCCCTAAAGCCGGGTTAGGTAACATGTTGGAATCTTTGTCTCTGTATCCTGTAATGCAGAATGGCTCCAAATTCATAAGTTGCTTAAACTTTTAGCATTGTTAACCAGCAATAAGGCTCAACTGTTGAGCGTGGCTCAGGAATGACCATTGAAGAAGATAGTTTGATGGTAGGTGACTTGCAGCTCCATTGTGAGAACATGGGCTTCCTTGCCCTTTCTTGTATATTTCTGGAAGAAGTGATTTCACTCTTCTTATTCTAATAAAACATTCTAAGAGTATTTTCTGTTTTTTTTTTTAAAATAAGAAGTATCTCTCCTGTCATTGCTAGTACTATCAGTTAGAAGTAGTGTTCCTACCTTTCATACCTGTGTTCTTCCATCCATCCATCCATATTTTCTAGAAATATTCATCGACTGTCCATGATGTGTCAAAAGCTAGGCTTGTCCTCTCTTAGCTATTTCTACTTGTAACATGATTCTCAGCTCTCCTGCAGCCCAAGCTCTGAAAACAGAATCCCCTGCTCACATCTCTTCATAAGTCACTATTTATTCTCACAATTAGTTTGTTCTAACCCCTGGCTCCTGGACCAGCTAGGCACTTCTTTTTGTTTTTATTTTTTTGCCACTTCATACCTACCCATTTTCTTTTCTTTATCTTTTCTGTAGCAATTGTGGTGGACTTAGCATAGAGAGTTGAAAGTACTAAGGCAGATTTAGTACTTTATTGGGGTTGGGAAAACACTGTTGTCAGTTCTAATTTTTTCTGGGGGGGGAGATGTGGCTAGACATCTCTTAGCATGGCCTTGATTTTCTGTCTCTCCATGCTCTCTGTTTTATTTCAGTGAGTTGCTCTTTCACTTGGGTTCAAGGTTTCCATTTTGAAGCTGGGTAAAACACTGTCTACCCTCTCTTGATGTTTCCACTGTGGATTCTCTCTCTGCCCCATTCTCATGACTTCCACTGAAATTTCAGGCCTTAATCTATTGAAAGAGAAATGGCCCAAGTTAGGGTGGTGCATGGAATGTAGATATTAAATTTAAATCCTTCACTGTTTTATGTTTCTTTAACATTTAGGACACGAAAATAATTTGTAAAATACTGCTGAACAATTGCCATTGATGATCTGCTTAATTGCTCATGTGAAAAAATTTAAGCTCTGCAGGCTCTCTGCCAGTTCTGCCTTCCTTCCAGTGACCTACTTTTGGTTTCTAACATCTGCTCTCAGTGGCTGATTCTCCCATCATATAGCCACTAGACTTTTCCTCACCACCTCATCCCAGCTCTCTGTCCCAACAGATGGCCTTGAATCAAATAGTTGCTTATGCCCTGGCACTCTCAGACATGCATGTGTGCACCTGCATGCAGACCAGAGCCTTCTGTTCGGAAGCCATGCACATGGCAGGCAGATTTTCTCTTCATCAGGATCAGGTTCAATGTAGTGGTTGCACCAAGTTTGTGGGATGGTTGCTGCTGCTGCTGCTAAGTTGCTTCAGTCGTGTCCAACTCTGTGTGACCCCATAAATGGCAGCCCACCAGGCTTTGCCGTCCCTGGGATTCTCCAGGCAAGAACACTGGAGTGGGTTGCCATTTCCTTCTCCACTGGGGGATGGTGCCCCGATCCAAACCTGCTTTCCTGGTCTCTGGTATCAGCCCCTTCGTTTTACAACTTCAGTCAACTGTTGCTCAGTTCCCCAGCCTGTCCTGGACTGGGGCCCCTTTTCAAGGTCAGCCATGGGGCAGCCTGGGATCTAGGAGGTCTGTCTTTGTAAAGAAACTTCTGGCTTCAGTCAGCCTCTTGCCTGTCACCTGAAGTGTGGAATCTTCCTTGCACAACTTGTCTTTCCTACATTTCCAGCCGTCTCTTGGTCTTAGCCCCAGAGATGAGCATCTGTGATAAGGATTTAGATGCAGGTTTTTCTATTGCAGAGGTGACGGCAGGAAGCAGGAGTGAGGGAGTAGGGAGAAGAGAGGAAAAGAGGGTGGAAAAACCAACAAACAGTGTGTTGATGAGTGGGTTGCAGCTCTGGATGCCCGGGGCTCAGTATTACTGGGGAATCCTATGGAACCCTGAAGAATGTGCCTTAGAATTGCCACCCTGCAGGTGGGATGGGGAAGCATTTACCCACTAACTCCATATCTCCTTGCATGCATGCATGCTAAATCACTTCAGTTCTGTCCGACTTTGTTACCTAATGGACTGTAGCCCGCCAGGTTCCTATGTCCATGGGAATCTCCAGGCAAGAAAGTGGAGTGGGTTGCCATGCCCTCCTCCGGGGAATCTCCCCATCCCGGGGATCAAACCCAAGTCTCGTTTTATATATCTCCTGCATTGCAGGTGGGTTCTTTACCACTCGTGCCACTTGGGAAACCCCCCATCTTTGCTTAGTAGAAGGTTATTCTGACCACATTAACACCCTGAACTTCAAAATGGCCCCTGCATGGGGGATTGAGTGGGCTCCTGGCTCTGCTGAGAAAACCTCACAAAATCCTGTGGACTGACCCAGCCTGGTGCTGAGGTGAGAGCAAGCAGTGTGCCTAGGAGCAGGTCGCCCCCACAGCACAGGGTCAGAGGGGCTTGGGACGAGGGAGTATGTCCAAGGCAGCCTGGCCTGATGTGAACTTTAACATTCTGATGGCTAGCTCCCTGGCAGCAGTGTCATACCCTGACCTCCGCATTCTCTGGGGACCAACCTGGAGGAGGGTGGCTGCATTCTTGTGTGTACTGCTCACTGACTCTTCTGCTTTCTCAAGCTGTTGATGCAACTCACTTTGAGGGGTTATCATTCTTTTCTTTTCAAAAATTAAAGAAAATATTTAGTTACTTGGCTGTGCTGAGTCTTAGTTGTGGCATGCAGAATCTTTAGCCGCAGCATGTGGGATCTAGTTCCCTGACCACAGATCAAATCCAGACTGTCTGTATTGAGAGCTTGTAGTCTTAGCCCCTGGAACACCAGGGAATTCCTGCTTATAATTCTTTGGAGAGATTTTATGTATGTAATCACATGAATCTAAACCTAACTGTGTTTTTCAGCCTGACTAGCATAAACAAATTTAATCATTTTTTCCATGTGTCAACCATTGATGGATAGAAACACAAATCTGGATGTGTGCAGGTGTTAAAAATAGTTAATGAAAATACTTAGGGGAATACCCTGCTGGTCCAGTGGTTAGGGCTCTGTACTTTCAGTGCCAAGGGCCCAAGTTCAATCTGTGGTCAGGAAACTAAAATTCTCTCAGCCATGCAACTAAACAACAACCAAGTGTGTCTTTCTTCTTGATTCCTAACAACACAATTCAAGCGGTGGATCTGAATCCCAGCCCTGCCACCTACTGTTTCTGTGTCCTTGGGAAAGTTACTTCTAGGCCTCAGTTTCCTCATTTGAAATAAGAAGAATCACGCCTATGTCCTGGGGTTGTTCTGGAGGGCTACACCGTTTACAATGGAAAGCATAATAGATTACTGAGCCCTTAGAATAGTGCCTGGCCTGTAATAAGCACCGTGTAAGTCATTGTTGAGGCTTCCCAGGTGGCTTAGTGATAAAGAATCCACCTACAAAGCAGGAGACATGAGTTCAATCCCTGAGTCAGTAACATCTGGAGGAGGGAATGGCAACCCACTCCAGTATTCTTGTCTGGAGATTCCCATGGACAGAGCAGCCTGGCGGGCTACAGTCCATGGGGTCACAAAAGAGTTGGACATGACTTGGTGACTAGACAACAACAAAGTCATTGTTAACTAAATTTTTAAAAAGGCAATGTTTAGGGGTCTTGGGTTGAGAGAACCAGTGAAGATTCTGCTTTGAAAAACAAGTATGGTATCTTCTTGTATCCTGCAATCAAGGTCAGTTAGTCCTGCCAGGCTGTTATTGGGTGCCACTGAACTAAAAACATGTAGCCTGAAAAATCTGGAGCCACGCTGTCTGCGGAGTAGCGGGAACTGGGACTGTCATAAATCACCGAGCCCAGCCATCTTGATCTTATCAGGAATTTAAAGCTTCTCTGAGCTCGCTCTGCTCTTTTTTCCCAGCCTTTTTCTTCTTGCTCACTTCTCTCCTTCTTGAGATAACCTAATTTATAGAACTGCCTCAATGTATGCTGGTGGACATGACATACCGAGTGGGGAAGAATGCCAGAGCGACCCAGTGGTAGCCCGTTGATTTATGTTCAGTTCACTCCACTGTCACTTGGTGATTTAACATCAAAAGAAAGGATTAAGCAGGCGATCATGCTGGGCAAACAAATACATTGTTGCAAATGACTTGGCAAAAAATTTTGTTTTTCCTTCTGGCCATGTATAAAGTATGCTAAAAGTGGCCCTTGGCACAATCATGCAAATGCATTTGGGCCCTCAAGCCATATGTTTCTTGCATTTTCTTTTATCACATGTGATTGTATATTATAATACACAGCAGTTCCAAAGGGGAACCAGATGGCTGCATGTTTCCCTGTTCAGGATGCTCCAGCAAAAAGGAAGGAGGAATCTGGAGCTGTATTTGGCTCTGATGAAGCTGACAGGCCACTGGAGGTGATAATCAGCAGTATTTAAGGAAAGCTTGCATTGATGATAAAGAATCTAAGTGCTCAATCATGTCTGAATGTATCTATGATGGGCATATCCTTTAAAAACAGATTTAGGGGGGGAAAACTAAGATGGCTGAGGAATAGGACGGGGAGAACACTCTCTCCCCAATAAATATACCAAAAGAACTTTTAAAGGCCGAGCAAACTCCAAAAAACAGGAACTGAATGCTGGCAGAGGACATCAGGCATCTGGAGAGGCGACCCATTGCCGACATGAGGAGGTAGGACAAAAGAAAGAAAAGAAAAAAAAAAGTAGAGGGAGAGACAAAGAGCTGGGGACGGGTTCCGTCCCGGAAGGGGAGTCTGGAATAAAGAAGAAAAAAAAAAAAAGAGGAGAAAGGTTTCTGAATACCAGGGAGCATTCTCTCTGGCAGATCTGCGGTGGATCTTGGAGAGCAATATAGCTGAGAGCAGAAGCAGATTAATAGCTAAGCCCTGCAAGGTTCGTCTCTAGCTACAAGGCACAGCCGAGCGGCAGCACAGCCGAAGCGGACTGCTCCTGCTCAGGGAGGGGCGGGCCACGAGCTCAGGGAACGGAGCAGCCTGAGAGACCTAACCTTCCAGGAAAAGCACCACCCCCAGGCCCGTGCACAAAACAAAGGGCGGTGAGGAATCAACAGAGAGGCTGGGCAGCTGCGGGCTGCGTACCGGCCCAGCCCCCGCCTGAGAGCAGTGGGCATAACCCAGCCCCGGG
>SRVM01002818.1:0-13766 GCA_007570785.1 Antilocapra americana
CTGTTGCCAGAAAATGCAGCATCACAAGCATCACAGTCAGAACTGCTGTGGCCTCCATCACACCGAGCATTTGTCGCTCTGCCTCTGGGGTGGGTGGCTGGGTGGCCGTGCTGATGTTAGCTGGGCTCACTCACGTCTGAGGGTTTGGTTAGCTGTCAACTGATCTAGATGGTTTTTGACTGTATGGTTATAGAGCCAGAAATGAGTGATCCCATGAGTGTAAAACATAGTGTATATCGGGTGGGGTGCTCTTTGTCCAGGTGCTGCTCACGCATGAGCCCTCACTGCCGGATTTATGGGTCGGCTGTGTCCCCCTTAGAGCCATGTGTCCTGTCGTTCTCTGGGTGCCTCGTCCCCTGAAGACCCACGCCCAGTACTCTAGTCTCAGACGTCTGCTCGCTGTCAGTAAGGACTTCTGCTTCTGCCAGGTCCTTTGGCTCTGTCAAAGATGGGAATGTGGTCTAGTCTGCGTGATCCATGGGGTAGGGCAGAAGAATGGAAGTAGTAATGTTGACCTGAATAGAAGGCTGAGCTCCCGGGGAGAGGGATTCCTGTCAGCTGGCCACGTCTGGACTCTAGATTGCAGCTCTTCCCTGGGTCTCCGGCCTGCCAGCCAGCCCTACAGATTCTGAACTTCCCAATGAACCAATTTCTTTTTTATTATTGGGATATAATTGCTTTACAATGTTGTGTTAGTTTCTGCTGAACAATGACAGCCACATGTATACATATATCCCTCCCCACCACCCACACCCCACCCCTTTGGGTCATCACAGAGCACTGAGCTGAGCTTCCTGTGCTTTATATTTATACCAAGTTCCCACCAGCTATTTATTTTACACATGGTAGTGTATGTAAGTGTCAATCCTAATCTCTTAATTCATCTCAGCCTCCCGCCCCTCCTCACCCCTGCCCCATGTTCAAATGTTTATTCTCTACGTCTGCATCTGTATTCCTGGCCTTGGAAATAAGTTAATCTGCACCACGTTTTTAGATTCCACATAAAAGCAATAATATGAAATATTTGCTTTTCTCTTTCTGACTTACTTCACTTTGTATGACTGACTCTGGGTACATCCACATATCTATAAACGATCCTATTTCATTCCTTTCAGTAATATTCCACTGCCTTCCCTGGTGGCTCAGCTGGTAAAGAATCTGCCTGCAACGTGGGACACCTGGGTTCAATCCCTGGGTTGGGAAGACCCCTGGAGAAGGAAACCGCTACCCACTCCAGTATTCTGGCCTGGAGAATTCCAGGTACTGTATAGTCCATGGGGCTGCAAAGATTCAGTCACGACTGAGCAACTTTCACTCACACACACACACACACACACACACACACACACACACACACACACACACACACGCATGAGCTCATTTCTTTAAATCTTTCTTAAGATGTAGTTTTTATTTATTTTTGGCTGCACTGGGTCTTTGTTGCTAGTTGTGGCTAATAGGGGCTACTCTTTGTTGTGACGAGAGCTCTCGCATTGCAGTGGCTTCCCTTCTTGTGGAGCATGGGCTCTAGGTGTGAGGATGGACCTCTGAAATTGTGGTGCACAGGCTTAGCTGCTCTGCAGCTTGTGAAATCTTCCCAGACCAGGGACTGAACCTGTGTCCCCTCCATCGGCAGGCAGGTTCTTATACACTGGGCCACCAGGGAAGTCCCTGCATGAGCTAATTTCTTAGTCTCTCTGTACACACACCCTGTTGATTCCGTTTCTCTGACTAATACAGAATGTTAGCGGAGGAAGGGCCTCAGCCTGGGTTGTTGCTTGTTTCCTTCTAAGGCAGTTTAAGAACAAATATACTTCACCATGGTGAGAATTCATGTCCTTCGGTTTTACGTGAACAGATGACTATTCCTCACATAAACAAAATGCTGCCTTCATTTCTTGTCCATTATAACTCTGTTCTTAGGATTCCATCCCTTCTCGTTCCACGTGGCACTCTGGAGATTTCTGCAATTAACTGACAATGTGTGGTCTCAGCACCAGATAAGTGTTCTGTAATCCCTGTTTTTCTCCTGGTGGGTTGAATGGGGTGGTGAGAGAGTAGGATTGATGTAAAAGAAGTCTTTTCACCCTGCCACAAACCTTTAGGGGCTCTTTGTAGTTATACCCCTCAAAGATTTAGACATTCCCTAAGCACTATTTATTTTCAAGAACTGTCCTGGGTTCCAAGGCAAAACCAGGCCAAACCCAGTAAAAGGGGTGGTGCAGCCATAAGACGACATTGAGCCATTTTGTCTCATTGAACCTACTAGAATTTGATTGTTTTTGGCTGTGTGGCATGTAGGATCTTAGTTCCCTTTCAAGGACTGAACTCACCCCGTGCACTGGAAACCCAGAGTTTTAACCACTGGACCACCAGGGAGATCCCACTGAACCTAGGAGGATTTATACTCAAGCCTCTGAGTCTCAAAAGTGGGAGGTGCTGTGTGTCTTGGATATTCTGAGTTTTGTACAAGTGGCACCACTGACACACGGGCCTGACTCATCTTGTAGGATCCCTGAGCGCTCACAGGGAAGATCTCAGCAACCTGACTCGGAAAAGGAGAGGAAGGGAGGGGGCACACAGGCAAGCTAGACTCTGTTCAGCGGCAGAGGCTGGGCTGCTCCTCTCCCTATCACGTTATTCTGCAGATATTCCATGGAGTGTTTGTTCTAAAGGTCCTCTGATTTGGCAGCGGCACCTTGGCATCATGGGGAACTGGCATCTGGGAGAAGCACGAAGGTGCTTTGCAGCGAGGGCTGATTTCTTAAACGCTCATAAATTCTGCACGCTGTGCACATAACCAAACACATCACAAACACACACTCTGAAAATCCTCTTATGAATTCTTTTCAAGCTGTGCCTCTGCAGAGAACACAGGTGTCATCTGAAAAATAATCACATGGCCTCCCACACCCACAATGGGATGAACGAGGGACTGATGGGCTTAACTCTCCATATTTGGAACCTCTCAATCCCCAAGTTCTAACATTAAAACACACTAGCAGGGGTGGAGGGGTGAAGGGAGGAAGGGGAGAGAAGGGAGAGAAAAGGGAAATAGCCAGTCACCAGTGGAGCCACAGCTCTTCTCTGGGGGGAGACTGATGTGAGGAAGGGGGGGAAATACATCTGCCACAGCTTCGAGGTTTCTGAGTAAAATACATCTGGGTTCAAATCCAATTTCTACTGCTTACCAGCTGCATGACCAGAGGCAAGTCACCCAAAGCCCTGAGCCTTAGCTCCCTTACGTGTACAAAGAGGGTAAGCGCTAACTACCTTGGAGAGCTGCTGGCAGGCTAAGATCAAGACTGTGAAGAACATGGCACACAGTGGGTCTTCAGGAATGTTCGCTTCCTGACAGCTTTTCTTAGATGAGCGCTCAGAGAAGTCAGTGCCAGACTCAGGCCTGACAAGCAACTACAGCAGGTGTGATGTGTGTCCACCCAGGTGGGGGGGTGTTTGAGGAAACGTGGTTTGAGGTGAGATGAGATTATCCCAGTGGGAGATACCTTTGTCTACAGAGAGGACATGATTTTCAGAAGATCCATTTAATTGCATGAAGTGGAAGCACCTGTCAGTACAATTATCTGGAGGCTAGAAACCCACATCAGTTTCTACAGACAAAGTCTACCAACAGGTAGGTCTCCTGTGCCAATTATTCACACCTGTCTTTGGGGGCCGTGGAATTTAGAAGATTTTGGAAGACACCGTTGGGAAAGCAGATGAGCAGAGCATGAATCTAGGAGGGACACGACGAGGACTGCAAATACCATGACATCAGGCAGTTCAGACAATTGTTGGGGAAACACAGGAGGACTGAGTAGTGCAGCAGAGGCAGCGGGCTGTGGACGCAGGGAATTCTCTGTAATGTTTCCATGGTGTTTAAAATGCTTTCCAGCTCCCAGGAGAAACTGTACAGATGTTGGTTAAATGGCTTTTCTAGCTCTGTGGCCTCATATTACATCTAAACTTCTTTAGGTTCAGTCTCCTGACTTGTAAAATGGGCAATGTAACAGTACCTACCTAAGAAATGAAGATGAAGAGCAATGATGCTTATAAAGCCTTAGCATAGTTTTTAGCACATATTAAGGTCTCATAAATCTTAGTTATTATACAAAGACTGTTTAAGTGACTAGTGCAACACAACAATGAATATGAATTGATTGCAACAAATTTATACATTTAAAAACATATTAGTTTTTCCTTTTGGATTGCTGTTGCTATCTAGCTGTTTCTGTTTGGCTTCAGTATCTATTTATATGTGTAATTACAAAAGGGAGCTGGGCTGGAGCAATGTGCAGCGGATGCTTAATTGAAGCAGAATTTGAGTACACAGTGTATGAAAGGCCCCCATCATAGGGCTTCCCAGGTGGCATCAGTGGTAAAGAATCTGCCTGCCAGTGCAGGAGACATAAGAGACATGGGTTTGATCCCTGGGTCAGGAAGGGTCCCTGGAGGAGGAAACAGCAATCCACTCCAGTATTCTTGCCCGGAAAATCCTGTGGACAGAGGAGCCAGGCTACAGTCCATGGGGTCACAAAGAGTCAGACATGACTGAGCAACTGAGCGTTAAAGGTTCCATCACAGGGCATCTGAAACAGCAAAGGAGAAGTCCTTGGATACCACAGTACCTGCGGCCACAGGAGAGAAGCCATTCCTGGTTCAGTTACTATCCTGGCCCTCTGTCATGTAGTTGCTCGAACTGAAGATGCCTTTGTAATTAAAACCTTTCTGGATAGAGGTGCTGCATTTTTCCAGGTTGGGCCTGGAACACACATACAGTTATATGGTGGGAAAGGGCCCTAAGAATAAATGCTAATCCCTGTTTTCCTCAACTGTGCCACAGGGTGGAGTCCCAGCAGGACTTGTATCTCTAAAAACAATAGTTACAAAACAGAACTCGCAAGCACTTTATTTTGTGGGAGACACCACCGTAAACACTGTGCCAATCTGTGAATTCACTTAATTATTAAACTTCAACAGCCCTTTGTGGTGGTTACCCCCATCATACCCATATAACAGACAATGGAACAGGCAAAGCAACTTGCGGCTGGTCCCCAGTTAATGAGTGGGACAGCCAGGTTTCTGGAACTAGCTGGTTGACGCTCTCAACCCGTACACATCTGGCCACTGAAATGGTGGGCACTACTCTTCCCATTTCCAGTTCTCCCACCGCGGTGCAGGCACAGGGCCCAGGCCGCGTGGGCACATTTGGAGCAAGGTACCTGGTATCTGGAATGGCAACACAAGTAGTGTACACCTCCCGGGAAATCCTCAGGACTGGAACCATTCAGCCGCTTGCACCGGATTCCCAGGTGGACCAGTGGTGAATTCGCCTGCAAATGCAGGAGACGCGGGTTCGATCCTTGGGTCTGGACGATCCCCCGGAGGAGGAAACGGCTACTCACCCCAGTATTCTTACCTGGAAAATTCCATGGACAGAGGGGCCATGGGGTCACAGAGCCGGACACTACAGAACCGACTTAGCACACAGCACATACCTGGGCCCAGAGGCCGAGATCTGAGTAGATTAAGGGGTGCCGCGACACAGAACCTCTCGCCGGCTCAGCGGCGGGAGCACCAGGGCGGAGGGACCAGCCCCTCTTTCCGTTACCGCGCCCACCGATGACGTCACGGGCGAGCGCCTGCCCGAAGCCCCGCCCCTTCGGGTTACGTGAGGTCGCGCCGCCGGAACCGCCGAGATGGGAGGCCCAGAGGGCGGGTGGACGCCTGCGCTCGGTTCTGCGTGATCTCTGCGAGAACCGCTTCGAGGGGTTGGGAGGGAAAGAGGGTAAATTCTGGGGAGTTCTTCTTGCCTGTCCCGTTAGGCGCCGGCTTCCTCATTTTCCTTAGCGCCTCGTCAGCACGCTGCCCCTGCACTCGCCTGTCTTTGGCCGGATGCCCCGGCGTCTGCGCCTCACAGAAGCCGCCGAGGTGGCTGCGGGGCCTCTAGAACCCTGGTCCAGTCCCTTGCCCACCGAGGCGTGATCCTTTTTTTTTTTGTCCAAAAGAAGTTGACCCAACAGCCCCCTGTGGCCGGTACTGAAGTTTCTGATGTTTGGGGTCTCCTGCTTGCTTGGGTGGAGAGCCTCTTGGGGTCTCCCGTCCCCTGGATAGCTCTTGTGACCCTGAATATTTCACTCAGTCCAAATCCAGCCACCCTTGTCTCCTCTCCATAGGTACTTTTGGGAGTCAATGACGTGATCCGCATAAACACTTTTCTAGGTTTTGAAGTTTGTTCAGACCCAGCACTGTAGGGGCCGGATTTGTCATGCGTGTCTCGCTCCACTCGGTGTGAATGGTCCCAGGAGCGCTCTTGGGCAGAGGAGGCAGGTGGTGGATTGTCCCTAAGACCAGCCAGAGCAATTGTGAAGGAGTGGGGGCGATCAGCCAGAGGAGTGCTGGTAGAGACTCCTGCCAATGCTGGAAATGAGATGGAAGACTGGGCGGTTGTGGGTGATGTAGAAAAGGGACCACTGCGCTCATGGCTCTTCTTCTCTTAGCTTTTAAGGTTCTTGCTTTTCCAAACCGGGAAGAGTGCACAGAGCCAGGGGACATCAGCCATGCTCCAAACCACTTGGCTTCAGGTGAGCCTACCTTCATTTCAGTCTTAAAAAGTCACATTAGCTATCAGGTCATTAGGAGGGGACCAAAAAGGCCTAACTTGGCCAGGCTGTGGTTTCCCTCTTGAGTCCATCCTCAGGGCTAAGGTTGTAAATACGTGATAGGGGAAGTAAGAGTCTTGTGTGTGGAGTGAAGAGTTTGGATATATAGATTTAAGTAGGAAAGGGGGGACCCATGTCAAGAAATTCCTTCAGAATATGAAAATCCAGATCATATACAAATAAAAGTTGTGTGCACAGGTATAGAAAACAACTTTATCTAGAGGGAAACATGTTGGGGGTGGGGGATAAATTAGAAATATGAGATCAGCAAAAAAATAAGGTTACTTGGTGAGAAACCTCTTGAGAAAAATTCTTAATTGAAGAGATTGCTCCACAAATAGTAGGTGTATCCCAGAGAGATCTGCATTGTTCTTTCCATATGTGCTTTCAAATGCTAGGCACACAGTACTGAATAAAGCAGACAAGTTCTTTCTCATGGAGGGTACTTTTACCAAAACCCAATAAGTTGATATCATAAGTACCTGTTGCTCAAGTACAGTGCTTCTTAACAGTGAGGTCCACAGATGGGCAGCATCATGATCACTTGGATGCTTATTAAAACTGCAAATTGCTAGGTGCTACCCTAGGTCAGTAATCATACTGGGGAGGAGGGTAGGTCCATTCAGGAATCTGTTGTAGCAAGTCCTGTGGGTGATTCTCATGCACCCTCTCAAATTTGAGAAGCCTCAGAGAAGCTCCCTTTGAAGGTGATCGTCAGGGAATCCCGCATGGAGGTGGTCACGTGAGCTTGAGACCTCAAGGATGAGGTAGAAATAGGCTGGAGAACTGGAGAGAGAGCCAAAGCCAAGCTTTCTAGAGAGAATAGCAAATGCATCAGCCCTGAGGTAGTGGAGAAAGCTGGGTGTATTCTAGAGACAGGGAATGGTTAGAGGAACTAGTTCATTGTGAGGTGGGACAACTAGGCACGACTAGTGTCCCGGAGGTCACTATGAAGACTGGTTTCACTCTGAGTTCAGTAGGAAGATGCTAAAGGATATTAAGCAGGGCATGTGAAAGGAATGGATTTACATATTTAAAAGATTGTGGCCTATAGTGGTGAGTTGGTTGCAAAAGAATGTGAGTCATTTTGGAGGATATTACAATCCAGATAAGAGATTAAGTATTGCTCTCTGATCCCTCCCTTTTCTTCTCTTAGTAGACTTCTTCTTTTTTTTTTTTTAGAGAAGTTTTAGGTTCATAGCATCATTAAACAAATAGCACAGAGTCCCCATATGCTTTCTGGCCCCATACATGCATAGCCCATTATCAGAGTCAGTTGAACTAATTGATGAACCTACACTGACACATCACAGTCACCCAGAGTCCATGGCTTGCACTAGGGTTCACTCTCGGCGTTGTACATTCTGTGGGTTACACACGTATAATGACACGTATTTACTACTGTTGTATCATACAGTCTTTTCACAGGCTCTAAAAATCCTGTGTCCTGCCCTCCTTTCCTGGCAGTTGTCGATCTTTTTGCCTTTTCCACAGTACTGGGTAATTGGTATCCTACCTTTTCATGTTGGTTTCATTCACTTAGTATTCATTTCAGGTTCTTGTGTGACTTTTCATGGCTTGGTAGCTTCTTAAAGTGCTGTATAATATTCCATTGACCGTACCACTGTTTATTCACCTACTGAAGGACCATTTGGTTGCTTCCAGGGTTTGGCAATTATGAATAAAACTACTGTGAACATCCTTGTGCTTGTCTTTGTGTGGACTTAAGTTTTCAGCCTTTGGGAAGATACCAAGGGGTATGATTGCTGGGTCGTATGTTAGACTGTGTTTATGCTAGTTTTGTAAGAAGCTGTTAAACTGTCTCCCAGAGTGACTGCACCAGTTTGTATTTTCACCAGCAGTGAATGAGAGTTCGTGTCACTCCACATCCTCACCAGTATTTGGTGGTGTCATGTTCTGAATTTTGGTCATTCCACTAGGTGTGTTGTGGTATATCATTGTTTTAATTTGCATTTCCCTGAACACATATGCTGTAGAGTATCTTTTCATATACCTGTTTGCCATCTGTGTAACTTCTCCAGTGAGATATCTGTTCAGGTCTTTTGCCCATTTTTTAATCAGGTTCTTCGTTTTTCTGTTGAGTTTTTAGATAGTCCTTTATTGTGTATTTCTCTTTAAATGTTTTCTCACTATCTATGGCTTATATTCTCATTTCCTTGAAGTATTGTCCTTTTCAGGAAGGGTTCAGTTCCCTCCCACCTTTTCTTTCAAAAATGTATTTCCTTCAAAACCTTCTCAGGGAGTCTCTCATGCTTGCTTTTCTCAGATGACTTTTAACTGAACTCCAGTGTCTGCATTCATCCCATTTAATTTTTTTTGGTGGAGAAGTTGATTTTATTGGAATCATAAGCAAAATTGGGGATAATTGGCTTCTTTACAAGTTTGATTCTTCCCATTTAGAAACACTGTATGTTCTAATTTATTCAGTCCCTGTTTTATTTATTTTAGTAATCATTTAGTTTTCTTCATCTTGGTTTTGCAAGTTTTTGTTGGGTCTACTCTTAGCTGTCTTCGTATGAATGGTGTCTTCTTTTCTCCCATTTTGTCTTTTAATTGTTCATAGTGATATTTAGTAAAGCTAATCATTTTGGTTCATGTATCCTATACCTCGGTAACTTAATGAATTATCTTGTCAGTTTTAAATGTTTTTCATATATTTTCTTGGGTTTCAGATATTTTTTAGGCAGATAGCCATTTCATCTGCAAGCAAAGATATTTATGTTACTTCATTAGCTATATTTATGCTGCTTGTCTAGTCTTTTACTGAGAGTAGAACCTCAGCACATGGTAAATTATCAGCCATCAGCTTTAATGGATGTGCCCTGACATTTCAATGTGAAGGTGGTGTTTGCTATTCTTTTCTGACCTTCTTCATAAGGATAAAAAGTCTGTTTGTGATCAAACCATTTTTGAAATTCTTTCCCCAAATTCATATTAATCATCTTGGATTTTGCCAGACACTAGGAAAAGTTACTACTAGCTTTTACCTAAGGAGAGCTGCTAGGAGAACCTGCTATGCACTAGGAAAGTAATAATGAAGAAAGCAGAATCCTTGCCTCATGGCTTACATTCTGGTGAGAAGGAGATACACAATAAAAGTGTACTTTGTCAGATGATGAAAAAATACAGTGGAGAAAAATAAGGTGAGATACACAGGGACCATCCACAGGAAGAAGAACATTGTATCAACAACCTCACTGTCTTAAAATAGTAAGTTCCCCTTTATTTAAAAAAATATATTTTACTTATTTTTGGTCACCCTGGGTCTCTGATATGGTGCTTTCTCTAGTTGTGAGTGAGGACTCCTCTCTACCTGAAGGGTAGGGCTTCTGTGTTCCAATGGCTTATTGTCGTGGCGCACGGTCTCTAGGCCCGCAGGCTTCAGGAGTTGGCAGCACACGGGCTAGTTGCTCCACGGCATGTGGAATCTGCCCAGACCAGGGATGGAACCAGTGTCCCCTGTACTGCAAGGCAGGTTCTTAAAAACTAGACCACCAGAGGAAGCCCAAGTTCCTCTTTAAAAATGAGTAATTTTTTTTGGACTCATGACACCTGGGAATATTTGAAAGCAGGTGGGAAGAACAGCGTGTCAAGGAAGATGGTACTGGGAGGGGAAGACTGTGAGAGCAGCTCTGGAGATGTCGGGGAGTGAGACTTGACTTGTGGAAAGCAGAGTGAACTTCGGTTTTCCTACCAGGCTGTGCCCGCTGTCCTCAGAAGCCCTTAGTGCCTTGTTGCTGAATCGGTGATTACTCACAGGACATCATGGTTCTATCTGATGTTTGGATTTTGGGCTCAGATTTTCCAGGGTCCCTGTGGACTTTGTCAGTACCCAGTTTAAGGGTCAGCTCTCCTTTGAGAAGTTTCTAAATTTGTTCTTTTAGTTCATTTTCTTTCACACTCTCCTTTTGAATTCCCTAGTTCTGGTTTGAAAAGGACCCCTCTTAAGGACCTGAGTGTAGAGTGAGGAGAGTAGCTGGAAGCAGTTACCAGCATTTATCCTGGGGATGTGTTTCTTCCCTGCTTCCTCCAGCAGCCGCTGTGAGAGCGTTCGCTTCTCCCTGTCCCTGCTGTCTTCAGTACACAGGCTGCCCTGGGGGCTGCCAGGAGAAGTTCGGACACTTGGAGAATTAGGGGCTTAGCTGAGCCCCAATGGGTAGGTACTTTCATCAGCTGAAAAGAACGCTGACTGAATAGGGTAGTGAGACTCCCAGGAGGTAGAATCATCTGTGGGGTCATCAAGGTGAGAAGTTTCAGAAGTCAGGAAACCCCTTCCAGCTTGGGAGCCCAGTCTCTGTGGTCTGCATCGTGCAGTCTGTCCAGAGAAGCAGAGAGAGTATCCAGTGGACGCCGTTAGAAACTGTTCTTCTGTCTCATAGAAGGTGCAGAGGTTCTGGCTTCTAGAATGATGTGTGCTGTTCTGAAATAGCTGATCCCTCAGTCTAGATTACGGGAGAGGCCCCTTGTGGCCTGGAGGGAGCATGATAAACATGGATTGACTATTGATTTTGGAAGTTGTGTGTATGAAAAGATCTCCAGACAGGGGTGACACCAGGTTATGAGGAGGTTCAGGGGTCAGCTGTGTGTTTCGAGAAATTCATGAACCCTGTGTGGGAGGCAGCTAGCTCTGTGGGAAGAGCCCACGTTTGCTGTTTGACAAGTTTGGGTTGAAGTCCCAGCTCTGTCACTTCTGGCTGTGTGATTTTGGGCATAATAGTGAATTTTTCTGAACTTTAGTTTCATTCTTTGAAAACTGGGAGTAATAACTCTGACTTCAGGTTGTGTTATAAAGAGTAAATGACAGACAAGATTTAGAAGTACTCACCCAAGAGCCTGGTGCCTAGGGCCTAGTCTATGAATATGAATTCTCGTGACTCTTGGGATGATGGCCCAGGGAGACAGAGGGGGTGAACTTTCGCAAATGGGATGAAGCTCAAGACGCAGGGCAGGGGGTGTGCCCGTGGCCGGAGACAGCACACAGCCAGCCTTCTCTGAAGATGTGTGGTCCAGAGAAGAGGCCAGAATAGGCAGGCTGCAGGTTTCCTTCAAGAGAGCTGGCTTTCTAATATGGTAAGAAGGTATGAAAAGAAAATATTGGGAGTGTTTTTTAAAAAACGTTCATTTCATGTTGTAGTGCAGTTGATTAACAGTGTGTTAGTTTCAGGTATACAGCACAGCGACTCAGTTACACATATTCAAGGGTCTATTCTTTTCCAAATTCTTTTCCTGTATAGGTTATTATAGAATATACAGCAGAGTTCCCTGTGCCACGCAGTGGGCCTTTGTCAGTTATCTCTTTTAAACATAGTAGTATATACATGTCAGTCCCAAACTCCCAGTCTTTCCCTCCCCACTGACCTTCCCCTCTGGTAACCACAAATTCATTCTCTAAGTCTGTGAGTCTGTTTCTGTTTAATTCTTTTGTATCTTGTGTTTTTTTTTTTTTTAAAGATTCTACATGTAAGTTATATCATATGATTTCCTCTCTCGCCATCTGACTGACTTAACTCAATATGACCATCTCTAGGTCCATCCATGTTACTGCAGATGGCATTATCTTATTCTTTTTTTATGGCCAAGTATATTCCATTGTGGGCTTCCCAGGTGCCTCAGTGGTAAAGAATCCGCCTGCCAATACAGGAGACACAGGAGAACCCCCTGAAGGAGAAAATGGCAACCACTCCAGTATTCTTGCCTGGTAAATCCCATGGACAGAGGAGCCTGGTGGACTACAGCCCTTGGGGTCGCAAGAGAGTCAGACACAACTGAATTACTAAACATCAGCAACAATATTCCATTGTACATATGTACCACGTCTTCTTTATCCATTCCTCCATCGATGAACATCTAGGTTGCTTCCATGTCCTGGCTATTGTAAACAGTGCTGCAGTGAACACTGGGGTACAGGTGTCTTTTTGAATTACGGTTTTCTCTGGATATATGCCCAGCAGTGGGATTGCTAAGTCCTTTGGTAGCTCTATTTTTAGTTTTTTAAGGAACCTCTGTACTCTTCTCCACAGAGGCTGTACCAGTGTACCTTCCCATCAACAGTGTAGGGAGGTTCCCTTTTCTCCATACCCTCTCCTGCATTTATTGTTTGTGGATTTTTAGGTGATGGCTGTTCTGAACAGTGTGACACCTCATTGTGGCTTTGATTTACTTTCTCTAATAGTCTCTCTAAAGATGCTGAGCGTCTCTCACATGCCTCTTGGCCATGTGTATGTCTGTTTTGGAGAAATGTCTGTTTGGATCTTCGGTCCATTTTTGATTGGATTTTTTTTTTTTTTGATATTGAGTGCATAAGCTGTTTGTAAATTTGGAAGATTAATCTCTTGTCAGTCATATTGTTTACAGATATTTTCTCTCACTTTGGGTTTTTGCTGTGCAAAGGCTTTTGAGTGTAATTAGGTTCCATTTGTTTATTTTTGTTTTTCTTTTTATTACTCTGGGAGATGAACTGAAAAAGATGTTACTGTGATTTATGTCAAAAAGTGTTCTGCCTATTTTCCTCTAAGAGTTTTATAATATTATGTCTTACATTGAGATTTTTAATCTATTTTGATTTTGTTGTTATATATTGTGTTAAAGAATGTTCTGATTTCTTTTTTTTTTTTTAACGTGTAGCTGTACTGGGGTTATTTCTAAGAAGTGGCTTCTCTGTGTGTAGTGGAAGCTGGTGGGGAAGGCCAATGAGAAACTGGAACGGGGAATACATGCGGCGTGCACATGTACTTAGGCTGAGAGGAGACGGGAGAGTAGTTGGTGTACAGAGAGCAAGGTGACAGGTTATGGGTACCTCAGGGCAGTGGGTCCCAGAGAGACAGCTCCATGGAGATGGGAACATAAGAGGTTGATACACTTACAGCCTGGAGAGCCCAGATGCCAGGCTGTGAGGTTGGGATGACAGTTTGGAGCTGCAGAGCTGAGCAAGTGGGACAGCCTTAGCGTTCTACGTTTGAAGGTGGGAGCCCTGGCTGAGGGCTGGGGTACTGAGTGCTCTTGTCCATAGAACAGACCTTCCACAGGGCTCAGAGTCACAGACCTTGGCAGGTCCACCTCTTCCCAGAAGCTCACACTGGCCCC
>SRVM01002848.1:0-14738 GCA_007570785.1 Antilocapra americana
GCAGCGATGAACATTGGGGTACACGTGTCTCTTTCAATTCTGGTTTCCTCGGTGTGTATGCCCAGCAGTGGGATTGCTGGGTCATATGGCAGGTCTATTTGCAGTTTTTTAAGGAATCTCCACACTGTTTTCCATAGTGGCTGTACTAGCTTGCATTCCCACCAACAGTGTAAGAGGGTTCCCTTTTCTCCACATCCTCTCCAGCATTTACTGCTTGTAGATTTTTGGATTGCAGCCATTCTGACTGGTGTAAAGTGGTACCTCATTGTGGTTTTGATTTGCATTTCTCTGATAATGAGTGATGTCGAGCATCTTTTCATGTGTTTGTTAGCCATTTTTATGTCTTCTTTGGAGAAATGTCTGTTAAGTTCTTTGGCCCACTTTTTGATTGGGTCGTTTATTTTTCTCGAATGGAGCTGCAGGAGTTGCTTATATATTTTTGAGATTAATTGTTTGTCCGTTGCTTCATTGGCTATTATTTTCTCCCATTCTGAAGGCTGCCTTTTCACCTTGCTTATAGTTTCCTTTGTTGTGCAGAAGCTTTTCATTTTAATTAGGTCCCATTTGTTTATTTGTGCTTTTATCTCCGATATTCTGGGAGGTGGGTCATGTAGGATCCCGCTTTGGTTTATGTCGGAGAGTGTTTTGCCTATGTTATCCTCCAGGAGTTTTATAGTTTCTGGTCTTATGATTAGATCTTTGATCCATTTTGAGTTTATCTTTGTGTATGGTGTTAGAAAGTGTTCTAGTTTCATTCTTTTACAAGTGGCTGTCCAGTTTTCCCAGCACCACTTGTTAAAGAGGTTGTCTTTTCTCCATTATTTGGTGAATTTTACTGAACACCCACTATACTACGTGACAGGCCGTGTGCTTTGGCTCTGGGTAAAAAGGGCAGATATCTGGCCGTGTCCTCATGGAGTTGACATAGTGCAAAATGATGCCCTTATTAAGGATGGTAAAGGGCTCTGGATTCTATCTTGTGGTCTATTCACATGTGTTTCTATTGAGTATAAGTTTTTGTTAAAAAATACAACGCATACACAGAAAAGTACACAAATCATGTGTACGACTCAATTTTCCCCAAGTGAACTCATCTATGAAACCAAGAGACCAAATACTGCCAGGCTCCAGAAGCCCCCTTTTAAACCTCATTCAGTTACTAACCATCCCAGGTTAACCACTTTTCTGATTTCTGGTACCATAGACTAGCTTTCCCTTGTTTTGAACTTTATAGAAATGAAAGCATATGTTTTATGCATTTATTTCTTTGTCTGTGCCAAGTCTTAGTTGCTACATGGGGGATCTTTAGTTGCAGGATGTGGGCTCTTGTTCCCCAACCTGGGACTGAACCCAGGCTCTCTGCATGGGGAGCTGCAGTCTTAGCCACTGGACTGCAAGGGAAGTCCCCAGAAGCTTATGTTATATGATCTGTGTCTGTTTTTTGTTTGTTCAGTATTGTGTTTGCAAGATTCATCTGAGTTGTTGCATATAGTTGGGCTCATTCATTCTCCTTGCTGTGTCATAGTCCCTTGTATATTGCAATTTATTTATCTATTCTATCATTAAAGACATTGGGAATATTTCCAGCTTGGGGCTATCACCAATATTGTCACTGTAAAGATTTGAGTACCTGTTTTTTGGCGAACATTTCTGTTGGGGATACACCTGTTGAGTTGGAATGCTGAGATTATTTATATATCCATCTGTAGTACATACTGCCAAGCAGTTTTCTCAAGTGTTTATATCAAGTGATAGTCCCACCAGCAATGTATAAAAGTTCCAATCACTCCACATCCTTGCCAAATTTGCCGTTATGTACTTTTTCATCTTTGTGTGCTTTTGAACTTAAAAAATAAAAAGAACAGAACCACTGGGACTTTGTGACAAACAATGAAACATCATAAAGTTTATGGAAACAGTGATAATCCCTTGGATTTGGGGTTGTGTCAGTGATTCAGAATGGCAGTATATTGAATTACAAACTCCTGAACTGTTGATGGAATCAAAGCCACTGTTTATAATGAGAAATCCTGCAAAGGTTGGCTTTTCTTACATTTTGAGTTGTGGCTTTTTTAGACCAGCAGTGTTGGACCACCTTTTAATAAATGCAAGAGAGTCAAATTAGAACAAATATTTACAGGCTGTGCTCTTTGAATTTCAAAATGGACATAGCTTTACTGAGACCTGGAAAAGAAACCTACGTTTGATATGTGTTAACCTACCATAGTCAGGAGAAGACAAGAAGTGAGAAGGCTGGAAAAGCTGTGGGCCATTGAACTATTGACATCAGGTCATATTTGAGAAATGGCTGTAGGGAGACAGCTGTCATGCTGAAATAGCTTGTCAACCATATTGTCTAGCTCGGAGGCTGGACTTTGAGACTGAGACCCTCAGGAGGTGGGTATATTGGCAGCCCATCATACCCACTTTAATAGCATCTCCCAAGAAGGAGTTGTAAATATAATGGATCCAGGCCCTAGGCCCATGACAGTAGGGACCAGCTCAAGTAAAGATGAACCTTATTCTTGGAAAAATGCTGATGATTTCCTTTATCTTTTCAGTCCAAGATTTATACGTATACACCAACCTTATATTTGGACTTCAAATTGGACCAAGGAGCGAAGCATGTGCAATCTATTCCTAAAGGTATGATGGATTCTGGGGTTTAGTAAACATTTCAGGGTGAAAAAACATAAGGGCTGCTTTCTCTGGAACGGGTTTGTTTCTGAACCTCAACACAAAGTTCTATGAACCTGTTTATGTTTAATTATGTTTAAATTAGCAAATAGTGCTTGAGCTTTTCAAGTTAAGAAAATCAGGAGGAATTCACAGACTATTAGGGCCAATCCAGTGGGGCCACCCCTCATTTCATTGGTGTGAACACTGAGGCCCAACAGATTCATTACTTGCTCAAGGCCACGTAAGGACTTGCTGGACATGGCAGGACTTTTACCCAGATCTCTTGACTTCCCAGCCACTTTTGACTTACAATTCCTGGAGGCAATCCAATCTGTGTTACTTATAACAAGTGCATTCTTGATTGAGATACAGCTTTTGTTATGGAGGATCTACTTATAAGTCACCATTTAAATCCAAAGAATGATTAGAAAACTCCCAAGTATTTAAAGCCAGTTTTATTTTTTTAAAAGGGCCACCCCTGCAGTCATTAGGTACAGTAGTAACCTTGGACCCATTCTTTTCTTTTTTGGTTTTTTCCATTCTGGCTACTTTTAAGTTCAGAAAGTTTTTTTTTACATGAATGCAATTAAACATGTGCCTACCTTCATACATACTTTTTATAACAGTAAGTGTGACAACACATGTGCTTTAAGTTTTAATGCTGTGGGTTTTTTCTTTTATTTTTGAGTTTGCTTCCCTTACAACCCTTTCTCCCGCCTCTCATCTACCCATAGGAGTATCCTCTGTGTATCCTAGGTCAGGGGTAGTTCAGAGATAATCCTTGAATAAGATCTTGCAGTATTTTTCTCAACACTTACTTCTGTACCTATATATGTACATGTAAATGTACACAAATATGGGGTTTTGTCCTTGTTTTACTAAAATGAAATCGTAAATAAACTTTTGCATCTTGCTTTTGTGACCGAACCTCACGGAAATTCCTCAGGATCTGCTCCTTTGGCTTTGAACCCATTCTGTGCCATGGGCTGACTCCAATGTATTTAGCTCTTCCCTCTCAGCAGGTGCTCCCCTTGTTTCTAGTGCTTGGCTGCTGCACACCAGTCTGCAGTGAACATCCTTGTACCCATGTACTTCCTTAGGGGGGCTCTTTTGTTACGACATGTTTCCAGGGACGATCACAAGGCCTATGCATGTTTAATTTTAAAAGTCTGGCAGATTGCAGCTCAGAAAGGCAATCCCGCATTCCAACAGCAGTATATGAGACAGCAGTTTCTCCGTGACCCCACCAATACTTAATGTGTGTGAAAGTGAAGTGAAAGTGTTAGTCGCTCAGTCATGTCCGACTCTTTGCGACCCCATGGACTGTAGCCCACCAGGCTCCTCTGTCCAGGATTGTCCAGGCAAGAATACTGGAGTGGGTTGCCATTTCCTCCTCCAGGGGATCTTCCCGACCCAGAAATCGAACCTGGGTCTTCCACATTGCAAGTGTATTGAGCCACCAAGGAAGCCCCCATGGTTCATGTTAATTTTGACTCTGTACTTCACCACTACCCTATATATTGCTTCATAAGAGAGTATGTATCTGTCAGTTTACAAAGCCATACTTCTAGATTATTTTGTCATTATGGATTTTAAACAGAGTTGTTTCAAAGACGTTTTGGGACACATACAAGAACATGGAGCTTAGAAATTCATGTTTATCATTGGGTCACTGTAAACTCACTTTAAGCAATTCTGTTACAAACCTAGTTAGGATGCAGAAAAACGTGTCTTTTGCAGCATGTCACTTTCAGTTAGTGTGTTCTCCACTTGCCCCCCTCCCCAACATACACTCATCCATGCTTTCATTGCGTTAGCTGACAAACCTAAAGTTTGAGGCTTCCCTGTCCAATTCCAGGCAAACAATTTAGGTATTATAACGCAGCACTTCTTATTTAATAGTTCTGGCTGCCTGTAATCTAACATAAAAGGGAAAGTGAAAGTCACTCAGTCGTGTTTGACTCTTTGCGACCCTATGGACTATACAGTCCATGGAATTCTCCAGGCCAGGATACTGGAGTGGGTAGCCTTTCCCTTCTCTAGGGGATCTTCCCAACCCAGGGATCGAACCCAGATCTCCTGCATTGCAGGCAGACTCTTTAATCCAATATATTGGTTAGTAAAGTTATACTGTATAAATTTAAATGTCAAATCATTCAAGTCAGGGTCACCTTTTGTCTTTTTAAACCACCTTCCTAGATCAAATTCCATGATAAAATCCAAGGACTGTGTAAATTTATTTTATTTGAGAGCTGTGTTTCATCAAATAGTCCTTGAAATTGTAGCCCATTGGCTGGGTCATCATCGTGTTTTGTTTATAATATTTTGATTGTTTTGTTACTCACGGTAAAGGGATTTGACATGGATGTCTGGGTTATGTTTGCTTTTGTCATAAGCTTTGCAATTTCACTAATTTAATGTTGACTTGGTTGTACCGTCGCCAAACTAAAGGATGGAAATATAGGCATGTACTGCTGCCATCCCATTTCTGACACCAGGAAAATGCTTATGTCCTGAGGGACATCCAGTTAAGGGAGACTGGTAACATTTCTTATGAGTCAGATGAGGTTTTATCTGAATTCATTCCCATGAATAGTATTGGAATCAATTTTTACTATCTCTTTACTTCCTTTGGGCAAGGCACGTTTCTGTAGAGTTGTGCTAATCTTGCAGAAAACAGATGTTTCATGCAGTGATGGTTTGGAAGGCAGTTGATATCAGGAATTGAGCTAGATAGTGCATCTCTTATAAAGAATCCAATTTGTTGAGTCTCTGACAGTACCAGATTCTTCTTACATTAGCTACACATTTTTCATGTTAGTTCTTGGCTAAAATAATAGTAAGTAGTTATGTTTTTTGTTTGGGTTTTTTTTTTCTGCAGTGACTTTTAGCATCTCTTGCAGAGCAGTGTGATTTCCCTTGCTGTAAACTGAGTCCAGATAACACTGTTATCACTCATTGAGAAGGTCATGAATCTATATTTCTAGGGAAACATCAATCTTTTCCAAGAATCTTATGCCTTTGGTCCTCCTGTCCCCTTTGTCTTCTAACTAACGGCATCACAGTTGGGCCCTTAGTACCCACTCTGTTTATCTTTCCCATCTTCCTTCACAGTATCCTTGCTACTTGATGTTTAAAAGCATGATCTGCAATGTTAAAACTGGAGGATTGTTATGGTATCGAAAAACTTCATTTCATAAGCCCTCTTTGCTTCCCTCAACTTTTAGCTTTTCTTTATAGAGTATATGTATTTCTTCAGATTGGAAATGCAATGGGCTTCTTCCTTTGGTGGTGCTAGCTCTTGTGGACCAGAGGGGGCTCTCTGATGGCTTTTGTCTCAACTCCCTAGGTATTCTTTTGTGGAATCCGTGGAAATGAACTGGAAGGATTGGTCTTAATAGCTTGAGGACAAAAATCACTTTTTCCTCGCTGGCCAACCCTCCACCACCTCTTTTGCTATACTGGTGTGGCGACCCTCAGAAGGGACATCTTAGTTGTGGTTCATCTCTTTATGACTCACCATTTCTACTGCGGTCCAGACTATACTTGGGAATGTGCACAAGCACGCATGCAATGGATGCTTCCCCTAGTAGTCCTAGCTTGGGAAACATCCTGGGAAACTACCCTGGCACATCAAACAAAGGTCTTGGTGGTAAGGAACTAGAAATCAATCTGGGATGCCCTCAGGTCTACCCCTGGTGCATCTCCACCCTGCCTCAGTGGAGAACCAGGAGGGACGAGTAAGGCGCCTGCGTCGGTAAGGGACAGACTGAGTCTGACCAGGGAAGGAAAGCTTAGGTGGAGAGGCTGTCTACACCCCCATCTAGAGCAGGGAAGGACGCTTCCGGTGGAAAAAAGCCATGGCTGTGGATGCTGCTTTTTTCTCTTTTACAGATGGGAGCTTGCAGTTCCAGAACCACTTCTTTAAAATGTATTTAAAAAACTGGAACAAGTTTGATCCCCAGAATTTAAAAAGATACGCCTGATCTTCTTCTGTGATACTGAATGGCCACAGTATCCTTTGTAAGACAGAGAATGCTGACCTGTTGAAGGATCTCAATTATTACTGTTTTACAGCTAGACCGGGCTCCCCTCGTAGCTCAGTCAGTAAAGAGTCAGCCTGAAATGCAGGAGACCCGGGTTCAACTCCTGGGTTGGGAAGATCCCCTGGAGAAGGAAATGGCAGCCCACTCCAGTATTCTTGCCTGGAGAATCCCATGGACAGAGGAACTTGGCAGGCTGCAGTCCATGGGATCGCAAGAGTGGGACACAACTGAGTGACTAAACACATATATACATCAGTCAACAAAATTTCTTAAGAGACCATACAGCTTATCCTATTACTCTGTGATAGCAGAATAATGGCTGCACAAAGATGTCCACATCCTAGTCCTGGAACATTTGAATGTGTTACTTTACATGGTACAGGGGATGTTACAGCTGTGATTAAGGATCTTGAGATGGGGAGATTGGCCTAGGTAATCCAGGCGGGCTGATGTAATCATAAGGATCTGTATAAATAAAAGAGGAAGATGGGAGTCAGATGAGAGAAAGATGTGACTATCAAAGCAGAAACAACAAAAATTGGTTAGAACCTACTAGGCCTAAGATGGTGGAAGATTTGACTTCCACTAGACCTTGAGCTTAATTACATGCTCATTATAATATATCAGCATATGTTAACTGACACACCCACAGGTGCAGTGACAGTTCAAAGGCTAACCATAAAAGGCCCAAAAGTGGATGGTGGCCCAATCCTTGAAATGCCTACCCCTTCCCCAAAATAGCCTGAATAATCCTCCACTCATTAGTGTATGAAGTGACCCAGCCCATAAAAACTAACCATGCCTTACCCCAGGGCCTCTCTCACCTTCTGGAAGGGCCCACAGTCTATCAAGGAGTGTGTATCACCCTGAATAAATCTGCTTTCACTCTGCTTCAGCTCCCTCTTGAATTCCTTCCTGCTGGAAGCCAAGGGCCCATCCGAAGGACTCACCAGAGGTCTGGGATGTGACCATCCTCTCACACCCTCTTCTCCTGTAAGAAAATCATATTCTCTGGATATAGAAAATTGACTGGAAGCAACCAGTTAGGGGTCGTTTCTCTCACCTATATGATTTTATCTGCAAAAGAGAAGAAAGAAACGAAATAAATATGTCAATGTATACATTCCTTCTTTCATACTTCGTGCTCTTCTGAACTAAAAAAAAAAAAGTTGAAAATAAAAACACATCTCGAAAGTTGAGAGGGAAAGGGATTAACAAAGAATGCCATCATGATGAGGACACATCAAACAAATCCAAACTGAGGGGCATTCTACAAAATAACAAATCTGAGAGGAGCATTGAAACATATACATTACCATATGTAAAACAGATAGCCAGTGGGAATTTGCTGTATGACACAAGCAGCTCAAATCCAGTGCTTTGTGACAACCTAGGGGGTGGGATGGAGTGGGAGGTGGGAGGGAAATTCAAGAGGGAGGGGACATATGTATACATATAGCTGGTTCATGGTGATGTTTGGCAGAAACCATCACAATATTGTAAAGCAATTATCCTCAAATTAAAAATAAATAAAATAATTTAAAAACAAAATAATAAGTCTATACTTTAAATGAAGAAAAAGACTGAAAAATCATTTCAGATGAAAGGAGATTAGAAGTGACAACTAAATGCTGCTTGTGAACCTGAATTCCATCCTGGTCTAGACGTGTATGTTTCTTTTTGCCCTAAAAAGCATTACTGACACAGTTGGCTCAATTTAAATGTCTGTACTTAGCTTATAGTATTACATTAATGGTCATAATATTTTCACTGATATTGTATCAATGTCATCATTTTTATAAGTGTACTCAGGTTATATTGGAAAATACTCTTGCTTTTAGGAAATACTTGCTGAAAATTACTTCAAAGTAAAGGGGTATCATGTCTCCAAGCTTACTCTCAAGTATTTCAGAAAAAAGAACGATGTGTATTTCTAGAGAGATTGATAAAGCATATGTGATATCAGGTTACCTTTCAGAGAATCTGGGTGAGTGGCATATGGTAAATGTCTACTATTTTGGTAGCTTTTCTGTGTCTGAAATTATTTCAAAGTAATGGCACCATAGACTTGATGGACATGGGTTTGGGTAGAATCCGAGAGTTGCTGATGGACAGGGAGGCCTGGCGTGCTGCGATTCATGGGATCGCAAAGAATCAGACACGACTGAGTGACTGAACTGAATAGTGAAGTGAACTGAAAGTCACTCAGTCATGTCCAATTCTTGGTGATCCCATGGACTGTACCATCCATGGAATTCTCCAGGCCAGAATACTGGAGTGGGTAGCCGTTCCCTTCTCCAGGGGACCTCCCCAACCCAGGGATCAAACCCCGGTCTCCCACACTGCAGGTGGATTCTTTACCAACTGCGCCACCAGGGAAGCCCTCAACGTAATAATTAGCAAATAGTATGGTGGAATGAGGAGGGAGAGAGAAACATCTAGTGGGTCTGCCTGCTGTCCAGGAGGCCAGGCATGGGGTCCATGATGAATGAGCTGCCTGCCCAAGCTGAGTGTCGCAGTGTCTAGGGGGAGGCTCTTAGGAACCAAGACTGCTTTGGGGTGTGGCATCCAGTGTGACCCACAGTTTGGGGAGAGGTTCCTTCTCTCCTTCGCCCTGTTGCCTTCTCCCCTTCCCAACCCAGAGCTTACCTTTGTCATGGATTTGGTGTGTCACCAGGCCATAGTTTTCTACTTTCTCTACATGTACATGTATAAGCAGCTGTTGGAAAGCTCATTGAAATGAACTTAAGGCTGAGGGAGGAAGAAAATGAGCTGGGTTAAGGCAAGGAACGTAGGCCAAGAAAAGTTCTCACTAGGGATATTTGCAGGAATTGGGAACCTCCCTGGAAATGAGAGCAAATGCCACAGAGGATGATTTACATGTTTAAAAGAAAAGTTTTACACGTCATCTGCTGGACTGCATGTAGGAGGTCTGTCTCAAATGTGTTTCTGATTAAACCAAGCAACGGGTCCAGGGCTAAAATGTGACCTTCCTCCCAACTCCTGTTCTGTGTCATAGCCTCAGGGTGGGAGGGAGAGCCCTTCCCAGCTGTGAAGAGAGATTGGAGACAATCTTTTCAAGGCCTGTGACCTCCGACAGCAAAATGTCAGGATGTATCCATTTCTGGTGCAGTACAGAGAAATGAAAAGAGAGATGGAGGAAGAAAGAACGATGGGAAGGACCTGGAAACCTCACAAGAGAACTCTTTGCTGATATAATCCTGCTCTTAGCAGAGAAGGAATTCCAAGAAAATGTGGTAGTTTATAAACATATATAAGCATTCACACAGTTTGACTGTTGTTTTGCTACAGCTTTAAGAAACAAATGCTTAGTGGATGTTAAACAAGGTTTAATAGAAGTGCAGGTAGGCAACATGTTAAAAACAAGGAAAAAAAAGAAATTACCCTTTGTTTCTATTTTATTTCCTCTGTACCTTCGAACCAGTGGCATGAGTTGTGTTAGTAGTAGTGAGGGTGAACTCTCTGTCATAATAGAAGACTTGGGCAAGGAATAAAAATAGGTGAATGCACATAGTACATTGACTTGGCCATTTGGTCTTTCTGGATAAAAGATTTAAAAAGATAAAAAGGGAAAGAAAACAGACCAAGGCAATTATGTGTGGGCTAATTTTCTGCTTGGAGGATGAGGAGGAATGAAGCAAAGGAGGTGGAGGAGAAATGATATTGGAACAATCACAATGATTCCAAATAAAAAAGTTGAGCAACTGAGACCTTTGAGGTTCTGTCAAACTCAGAAACCATTCATTTTTTTATACCTTTCAACCATGAGCAGAGGATGTATTATGTCAGTCACAACACGTTCTTGCAATGGAATGCTTTGCAGGCTTTCCCAAGGACGGGTTATTTCTCTATGTTTTGACATGGAAAGGTATCCAAAATAGAATACTGAGTTCTAGTTTTTAAGCAAATAATATATAGTGCATAAAAGAGAAAAAAGAACTTCCTTGGTGGTCCAGTGGTCAAGACTCCTGGCTTCCAGTGCAGGGGGCATAGGTTCAATCCCTGGTCAGAGAAGATTCCACATACTGCATGGTGCATCCCCATCTAAAAAAGAGAGAGAAAAAAATAAACTGAAAGCATAAGTATGAAGTTGTTAATGATATTTATGGGCTGCGAATGGCTAGCATGTGTTTTCAGCATCTAGCATGAACCTCCCTCTTCCATATTGCATACAACATGAAGATCCATGACCTTGTCTTTCTCTTCTGTCTCCACTCACAACCAGTTCACATGAGTGGTAGCTGGTCTCTAGATGATGGGAGGTCAAGTTCAGAAGCTGAGCCAGTGGTTCAGTAAGGAAGCAAAAGTGCGAGTGTGCTCTGAGCAGATAGATTTACTTCCAGAGCCCTTACATACATTCTAGTCAAATCTTGGGGAGGAAAAACTGTAAAAGAGGAGGATGAAAAAATATCATCCAGCATCCACCCGAGTGTCTGTCTTTGTTTTGCCATCCTTTAGGTTTTCTGAACCAGACTCAGTTTATGTTAAGTTTGCTCAGTCATGCCTTATTGTGTGGGCCCCTGTTGCACATTTTAACCCACCTGGCAGCACAACCACATCCCTAGTGTCTACTTTGTCCTCTCTAATTCTTCCATGCCTGCCTTGACTCTCCCATAGACATCAGTCTGGATCCTGCCCTTGACCTTGGGCACAACCCTGCATTCCCCACGCAAATCTTCTTTTTCACCAAAGACATATGGAGTGATGTCCTGATTCTATTTTGAGCTGGCCCCTCCTACGTTCATATCCCTTAGTGGCACTGAAGGATCTCCTCTGGGCCACAGGGACAGTACAAAAATATCGGTGGAAATCCAATGCCATTGCCAAGAGGGCAGAGAGTGGGTTGTCTGTGTTTCTGAGTTCTTGGCCCACAGGTCACAGTGGGAATCTGGCAAATGCTTTGTATCTTCTTTGCATAACAGCTTATCCACTTGAAAGATTCTGTGGACAATTCCAAGGAGGGCACAAGCCATCCGAAGCCCATTCATACCCCAAAGATTATGCCTTTCCACATCCCTGGAACTGATACTCTGTTTTAGGACAGAAAAGAGAGTGTTCACTGGAAACTAAAATGCAGCTAAGTGAAGAGAAGCACATTTCTAGCATTCTTTTTACACTTAAAACTGCTTGGAGTTCCAAGGAGCTGAAGATAAGCCAAACTGGTGAGTTGTAGTTATTAGCATGATGTTCTACCTGGAAGGAACAGCTTGTTTTATTAGTACAGCTGTTGGTATATAGATATACAGTCAGTAAGTAGCATACTGTCCTCTTGGGCGGTTCTTAAAGGTTTGGTAACAAGTCATTTAGGTATAGCTCTGTGTGGTATGTGCATGAGCACGAATTTGTGTGTGTTCTAAGCAGTTTATAGAACTTAAATGTAAAGAAATATATGTATCTAAAAGATTTGATCTCCAGACTTATCATTTATATCTGTTATATAAGCTTCTATGTTTATATTTCATATAGAGATATTGTTAAATATTTGATACTGTTATCCCTTTGTTCCTTTTGGGATTATGCACACTAACCTTTTAATGTCACTGGTCCCTTTTCAGGGTGGACAAGCTTCATTTATACCATATCTGGAAGTGTGTATATTGGTAAGTGATGAGTCTGCTGCTTTGGGCTCAACTGCAATATAATTTAAACTACTGCCAGGAAGGAAGGATAAGATGAAACCTCTCGTGTAATTGAGGAGGAGTGCCTCCTCCTGTCCGGCACTAGCCCTCTCTACACTGTAGTACATGCTGGTATCCCCAGGGCAGGGCACCTCTCAGCTTCCAGCATGTTCAGTGAGGGAGAAGAATAACAGCACCAGTCATGACAGGAGCCATTTTACTGTGGCCTGAGTGCAATGTCGGTCCAGCCGCGATTATGTGGACGTCATAACCTTGCTAAGTTGTTGGCAACCCCCATACTGATAAAGGGGCTTCCCAGGTGGCGCTAGTGGTAAAGAACCCACCTGCCAATGCAGGAGACATAAGAGATGTGGGTTCAGTCCCTGGGTCAGGAAGATCCTGGGAGGTGAGAAGTCTCCAAGTGAGGCCTTTTCCTTGGGTTTCCTGGAGGGATTATATTCAAGCTATCCATGGGAATGTGCCCTTGCTAACACATCCTTCCTTGTCTGCCTTCCCTTTCCTGTATAACTTTCCCACTGCCTAGGCTGGTGTTTCCTGGGACTTCCTCCCAGATAAACTCCTTGGACTCAAATATGCACCTCAGGCTGTGATTCTGGGAAAAGCTACAGTAAGAGAACTAGCCTCCTTTCTCCCCCTCTGTGCTCTTCATGGACAGGATAGGTGGTGTGCATGGGGGTGGTGGGAATAGAGCAGACCATCTGACCGCTCCAAGATGCAAGCCAGGAATCCCATTTCTGAGACCCTCTTTGGTTGGGCTGTCACCCCAACCTGCAGCGCAGCCTCCTCAACAATGAACTTGCTGTCCTGACATGACTACCTCCTTGGACAACATACTCCCAGCCCCAGACAGCTGACTTCCTGGTACACTCTGCTCAGGGCTTGAAGGCCACACCAGAGCCATTTAAACTATTCTTTATATTCTCCAAAATGGGAGTTATCATTGCCTGAATTTAATCTTCTGAAAAATAATGGTAACCCAGAGCTTGTGTGTTTTGATTTTATGTCATAGAAATGGGCTCAGTTCCTCTATTACCAATTAGCATTTCAATTATGGTTCAGAAGGAAAATTCATTTCTTTTGGCATTTGAGAAAGTGTGAAAACGATTTAGTATCACAAGTCCATTGGCATACACATTAAACTGTATTAACCATCTGGAAGGGATGAAGCATCATTTGTTTTTTATGATCTTTCGAAAATCTTGGTTTTCACATAGTATATACTTTGTACAAATGGAGAGTAATAGCCATTTTTTAATGGATGTAGTACCCCTGACTTAGCATTTCAAGAGAAATAAAATAATCTGCACAAATGGAAAGTAATAAAGAAAACACATGGATTCAGAGCTGGTTTGGATACCAGAAATGTGTAGAATGTGAAAGGACAGGGGCAGCAGATTTTCTCCAAAGGACCAGGTAGCAAGTATTTTCGTCATTACAGGCCGTACAGTTTCTGTTGCAGTGACTCGTTCCTGCCTTTATTGCACAAAAGTAGTCACAGGTGATACATAAACGATTGGGGTGGTTGGTCCAATGAAACTTGATCCATGGCCAGTGAAATCAGAATTTGATACATTTTTCTTGTGTCATGAACTACTACTCCTCTTGGGATTTTCCCCAACCATTTAAAACTGTAAAAACCTTTCTTAGCTTGTGGGCTCTACAAAAGCTCACATTTGGTTCTGTTTTTAAAGGCAAGGAAAAATTTTTCCTCTACCGTTCTAGGTTCTCTTTTTGTCTGGGCTATGAGTTAAATCGACATAAGACAGATTAACAGTAGAAAAACAAGCTTAGTTACATATGTACAGGAGTCCCGTAAGATATGAGACCCAAAGGCAAGTTGGGCAGACGCCATCATGAGCTAAAGAATGAAACAGGGACCTGGGGCTTCCAAGGGGAAGAGGGTGATTCACAGGGTGATAAGAAGAGCGGGTGTGGGGTCCTGAGATGTTTTCCAGGCCGGGCACAGAAAGAGTTGCCTCTGGGGATAGTTCTTTGTACCAGGCCCCTCATGTGAATTCCTTTAGGTAGGAATCTCTTGGGCCTTGATTGTCTTCAGCTGAAAACAATCCGCATACCAAAGTGGCACATCTTTGAGAGGCTCTGAACCCGGTCAGTTTAAATGGCACTGTAGTGATCTCTCCGTTTTCATTTCTAATTCTGTTGATTTGGTTCTTCTCCCTTTGTTTCTTGATGAGTCTAGCTAATGGTTTGTCAATTTTATTTATCTTCTCAAAGAACCAGCTTTTGGCTTGGTTGATTTTTGCTAAATGGGACCTAATTAAAATTAAAAGCTTCTGCACAACAAAGGAAACTATAAGCAAGGTGAAAAGACAGCCTTCAGAATGGGAGAAAA
>ML660263.1:723-14225 GCA_007570785.1 Antilocapra americana
TTCCTTCTCCAGCAGATCTTCCCAACCGAGGGATCAAATCCATGTCTCTTGCATCTCCTGCATTGGCAGGCAGTTTCTTTACCAGCTGAGCCACTGGGAGAGCCCATTTAGTTCAGGTTTTCCTACCCAGCCAATGGTTCCCATGACTGTTTCTCTGCTGGTGGGTTCTGTTCTGATAAATTGTGATTCTTTGTATCCACCTGTCTTGTCTCTCCAGTTTTTGGCAGCTGTGGTTTGCTCTTTGACCTCACTTCTCCTGATTGAAGATGAGCTGATTTTTCATTTTGCTCCGCTTTTTACTTCTCATTAGGATAGAGTGGAAACTTCTAAACTGCCAGACTGGAAACTGGATGTCTGGATATTATTTTTGTTTCCATCTTCAAAGCTCTTTCTTTGAATCATAGGTGGGCTCCATTGGGCTATGCTATGAGCTAAACCTTGTAACCAACACATAGCATCTGAGGAAAGATAATTCACTGGAACGCACAGATTCTTTTCTTACACAGTGAAGGTTAGTGCCTGAAACTGTGGAATAGGATGTTTTCAACACCAAGCATCATAGCTTTTATGGAAAAATCTTTTGCAATCTCCAGGGATTTTGCAAATGATTCACAGGTGTAGCAGGTTTGAGGAAACAGATGTGTTCTTGAAGAGTTGTGTGCAAATTGAATTTTTGTTAATTGAATCTTATTTAGAATTCATTTTAGGAGAATTTTGTTTAAAGTAACCCTTTGGTGAATTCTTTTGTGAAGTAAATAATTGCTCCTTAATTCATCTTTCTTCTAATGCTAATTTTTATATGTGACATTTTCTTAAAGCTATGGACAAATTCTAGGCCTGTGTAGGATGCATAGCATACTCATGGCTCTTGGTAACAATACAACCCATTCTTCTATAATTAAAGAAAATGCTGTGTATAAATAGATGAATATATCCTATATGCAGTGCTATGTTTGGAAACAGATATAGCCTAGAACTATGATCTTAAAGAAGAACAACAATCTGAAATAAAATAAACCAGGTATTCGGTCAACATTGATCAATATAATATAAATAATACAGATTCATGTGACATAGTACTGGTGATTCTGATTCTAGAAGTCTACCGTAGGGCCCAAGCATGCACATTTTTAACAAAAATTCTGTACTGCTTAGGATAGTGGATAGGATAATAGTCAGTAGCTACCTATGGGTATTTACATTTAAATAAATTAAAATTAAATTCAGTTCCTCTGTGGCACTAGTTACAATTCAAGGGCTCCATAACTACTTGTGGCCAGTGGTTACCATACTGGATAGCACATATTATAAAATGTTTTCATCATTTTGAAATGTTCTATTCAACAGTACTACAATGATTCTAATAACAGGCAATATTTGGAAACACTGGTTTAATTATAAGAAGATTCTTCTTAGAATCAGAACCCTAAGTTTGCAGGATCTACCAGAGAAGTAACTTCCTGTGATATTAGTTTATTTATTGTCACAGGTGCCATTGGGAGCCATTCTGCTGAAAATTAAGAAAGTCTTGTCTCTTTCTCAATGTTAATCTTTATCATATGGGTAATAATTTCATGCTTCTACCTTACAGGTATAAATAAAAAATGAAGAGTGGTTTTCATTGACCACAAATGAAAATCAGATTGATTACTTTTAGAGACACACCTCAAAGACTACATGAGCACCCATATAATTTCTGAAGAAGGTGCAAAGAGAATTGATAAATTCCAATTCAAGTAATAAATTTTGGCTGGAGTTATTTTCATAGAGTAAATTTAGTAGAAGATAGGAAATGTGTTATTGGATACATATGTTGTATTAAAAGATATTATAGAGCCTGAGAAAGTGCTCAGTATTTATAGTTCAGAACTTTTTTTCACAGACAAACTGATATTCTTTCTTTCCTTCTATCATAGATAAATTAGTTGAACCACAAAAGCCTCTAATCTAACTGCTCTTTCCTCAGTTTTTCTCTATAAAGTAGGGATAATAAAGTGTGTTATGAGGATCAAATAATGAATGATAAGCACTTGGAAGAGTAAAACCTACACATATCTAGGGTTTAATACATTTTAGCCATTGTTGTTGTTAATATTCTCATCAACTACATCACAGAGTTAATCACATACCTGGGAATAGAACTAACCTTGCTAGCATTTTAGTCCTTCTGTCTGTATCATGTTGTTTTCAAATATAATCTGCCATGTTCCACTATGATACTTGACTCACATAGAGTACCTGAGACCTGGGCTATATTTGAAAACAGAGGAACTGCTTAGAAAATCTACTTTTGTCCTGTCCTGACTTTTTGTTTTCCAGATCAGTTGACCTAAGTCTCAAGAGAACCTGAGGACCCAGGAGATTCAGGATTGGACCAGGCCTCGGGGCTCTGATGGAATTTACAAGCATTATAAAACAGTCAAAATGTTTCTGTTGCTGTTTATCTATATTTAAAAATATGTGCATTTACAGGAACATGTTGTTTTTATTTATTTTTATTGGAGTATAGTTGTTTACAATGTTGTATTAGTAGGACTGCTTTATTTGCAGTAAACATTTAGAGAGGCAGTGATAAAGCTCATATCACTTTTTTTCTTCCTTTAATGCAGTCTGATGATGACCTCTGACAGGTAGGACTACAAACAAAATGTCACTTTCCTAGTTCAAGTATGTACCAGATATTTCAGTGTTTCTGACAAGGATTACATTTTTTTATGGTTACTCTTTGACTTGTTTTCCAAGCCTCCAGTTAGTACTTGGTCTTGAACTTGCATGTTCTGATCATCTTTTCTGGGTGAGGTCAGTGATTCTGACAGGATGTGTATTTTTTACTCTATAGTATATAAATTTACACAGCACCATATCTGAAGGGAAAGAAGTATCATCCATTGTTATGGGTTTGGCAGGTAAACCCTTATGAAGAGTCAAGCTCTTCAAATACAGACTGGCACAGAGTCTACCCTCAGACTTCTAGCAAAATAGATCAAAACCAAAGAAAAATAATCATATTGTAGAGTAGATTGTAATTTACTCATTAAAAGAATTTGAACCCCCACACTCAAAATACATTTAAAGATCAGGTATCTCAAACATTATGTTCTGAATAACTCCCCAAGAAAGTATTTGGTGAGAGAAAAGACTGCTTTGTTTCAAACATCTCTCAGACATTTTTCATCTCCTACAGACTCAGAACCTTGACTTTTCATGTTCCCCGGGAGTTGCTTTTGACTCATCACTTAGCTGATCTTATGGTCCCCTTTCCCACCCATATCACTCATGGCATGGACTTTCCCTACTGCTTTTCATGCTTCTCTCTTTTCCTTCATAAAGCTCACATGTCATTGCTTGCTCTGCTGAAGTCTTAGTGCCTCCTCTGTCACAGCCAATTACTGAGGAAGCAAGTCAACTAGGGGACACAGATTTTTTTTCCTAAGCTTTCCCACTCCCATCCTCCACCGTTAGAGTTTTATCAGTAATAGCTGGGAATCTCAGCTTTTCTTCCTTCTTTGTGAGCAAGTTAGAATTGCATGTGTTAGCCTATTTTGTATCATCTTGTCTCAGGGTGAAACAAGGGAAAGCATTTTAAAAGGATCCATGTAGATGGTAGGGTTGAAATAAATTTCTAGGCCCAAGATGAAGTCACTTCTGCCCAGGGTACCATGACAAGAAACCAAAACTTACATAACTTTTCTGTACTTATAAATACTCTGCTTGACCAAAAATGCAGTCCCCAAATACCAAGCCAATCCCCAAATACCAAGCCAACTCTGAGCCTTCTCATTCCAAACAAGTTTGGCTCTATGCCCCAGCCAATCAGATATTTTCTATTTGTCCCTTCCTTATTCTCTATTTTTATCCTATAAAGGTTTCCTTCCTTCCACCCCATGTTTCAGTTCTCTTCAGGAGACTTTCCACATCACAAAGTGTTAAATAAAGTTTGTATTTTTATCACCTACATTGTATTCTTTAATCATTTTTAACATCATCCATCAAAGAAAGAAATTTATATATACTTGATTGCCTATAATATTTCCAAACTGGGCTTAGGAGGAGAATTATTTGGAAGCTTGTTAAGAATATGGATTCTTGGACCCCATTCCAGAATCAGAATCTGTAGATTAGGGCTTTAGTTTTCTTCAAAGTGTCCCAGATGTGCTTGATTGTGAATGGGCAGACAGTTGAGAACTTACTGATGCTTGCCTTCTAGATTTCCCTTTCCAAATATTGTGGTCATAGGAGAGAAAATCCTGGCTGACTATTAACATTTCCGAGTGCTGATACTCCCCTGGGTCAGCACAGGTAATTGAGAGTTGATCTATTAACTTTTGAAAATTATCATAGAAGAACATAAAGGAAAGGAAGAAGGGTTTCTTATCTAACACGAGATTTGTTTGCATCTTGTCCAGTGTATCAGTGAAAAAAAGGAAGACAAAAAAAGTTTAATGCAACAGCAGAAAGGTCACAATGAGACAGCTCCTGAAAATAGATTGCTATTATTCTTAATCCAAATTCAGATTGCTTTCACCTTATAACCACTTAAATCATTTTATATTTTTCTTGCCTTCTCTTTGAGTCATCAGGCAAGCACACTTGGGGGGAGTTTGCCTGTATTTTATATCTGCATTGAAAGCATTGCTCTCATCAGGTGCTGCTAAAAGATAATTTTCACAAAAAAGGTAAAATCATGACTGTCACACAGATTTAAAATAACCATGTGTTAATGATTTTAATTATTTTATTTACATTATCAATGAGGTAACTTGGCAGCTTTTACAACAGGTCCAAACATAGACACATTTCTAGATCTTGAATATTGGACTTGCAAATAAAGGCAAACTGGCACCTGGCTTCTTTCTTTCTTTCTTTTTTTTTGGTGAGGAGCTTCCCTTCTTCCTCCTTGGGATAGAAGCCATTTGCATGTTCAGAAAGGAGAATCATTTGCATTATTGTCATCAGTTCTTTACAACTTACAGAATTATAAGATGCTCCAAAAATAATGGAAGACCAGAACCAGAAAATTTTGAAAGGTGTGCCCTAAACAATGTACAATTTTCCACTGAAGCACAAATGTTTCCCTATGCTACTGAATATGTGATAGCTCCCTATTTCTATTAAATCCTAACTTTTCTCCATGACTTTCAAACCTCTCCTTTACTTTCTTTGCTTTAGGCTGCTCCCTTGATTTATGTCCTGTTTTCTGGCTTCGAATTATGGAAAATATCTTATTTCTAAATGATTATAAAATTAGTGTGCATTCATTTGGGAAATTTTGTAAATTACAAAGGAAAATTCTAAAGAAGAGAATTACTAGTAATCCTACCACATCTAGAGGAGGAGATACACTATAACACTATTAATGGTCAAAGGAATTTGAAGACTTTTCAATCTATTGTTTCATGGCTCTCAACACCTAATTTGCTAATGGTTCTATCTACCTACCAGATGAAGACTTCTAATGTTGCCATGGTGTGGATTTTAGAAAGTCAGCACCTGTCAATTCATTCTGCCCTTTTTCACTCCTGCCAATATTTCTGCCATACAGACTCAGTCCTTGTACTCCACCATAACAGAGAAAAATATCCCTCATTTTTCTAAAGCCACCTATCAATGGCATTCCCCTGCATCTCTCCATGAAACTGTAGCTGAGTTTCTACATAAAGGCCATCAGAGGTATTTGGGAAATTAAGAACTTTGAACCAGTTTTTTTTTTCTCCATTTGTTTTCGTTTGGAAAGAATAGGTCAATGCAGATTGAAGTGTTTGAGGAGGGGAGGTTTTACATCAAGCTATTGTTGAATGCTCAAAGTCTTATATCCAGTATGTCTTCATTACTCTAGGGTACAGGCTGCTAGTTGATGCCATGATCTTTAATCTTCAGAACTAGAACCTTAAAGTTGCTATGGGCCAGCAGCCTTCTTACAATTACTTCTTCAAGACTTCCAGTGTTCAGCTGAATAGTAACAAAGTTGGAGAAACAGACCACTCCCCACCCCCATCCTCAAATGCAGGAGCCAATGGTATAGTCATTACCAACACGTGAACATACTCATTAAACATATGCTTGGCCATTGTTGGTTGTCATATATGTGTGATCATGGTAAACATTTAACAGCCGATGCTCTGAAAACAAAAGCCTTATCTGCAACAGTTGCCAGTTTCTATGGTACAAATGCTCCCACGATGGCTTGCTTGCTAAGCCACTTCAGTCATGTCTGACTCTGTGCAACCCTATGGACTGCAGCCTGCCAGACTCCTCTGTTCATGGGATTCTCCAGGCAAGAATATTGGAGTGAGTTGCCATTTCCTTCTCTAGGAGATCTTCTCAACCCAGGGATGGATCCCGGGTCTCTTATATATTACCTGCATTGGTAGGTGGGTTCTTTACCACTAGTGCCACCTAGGAAGCCTAATTTTAAGCTACTGCCATGATGTCACTGAACATGGAGCTGGGAAGAGATTGTGCTCAATAGGTTATCATGAGGCAGGGGGGACAACAACACTGCCTCCCACCCTGCAACCTTCACAGAGAGCTCTGAGCATATGGAGGACACTCAAGCCAGAGTCAACTTCAGAGAGAACTACGCTAATAGCTGCTGGCTGAGGATGATCTCACCAATGACTCACAAGCCTTTTGTGGCTAGCTGGGTCTCGAGTCATCATATCTCCTCCCCTTCTTTCTGTCCTTAGACTTGAGCTTAGGTGGTCTAATATAGCTATTCTGGCCCAGGTATATAATGACTCAAGTGATCCAGAGCCAGCTTCCCTTCACACAACTCACAAAATGCATTCAATCTCTGCTTGATAGTAAACACATGTTGGATAGGAAAATTCCACTCCAAGGGGAACCCTGTGGCCTGGTGTCCTCTGAAATAACATTATCCATTCCAGGTATTTATTCCTGGCATAAAAACCCTATTTCAGGGTTTTTTTCTTTTTGGGTAAGGGATTGGTGGGCATATAGCCGTGAGTTTATCATGTAGGCTGAGAAACAGTTCTTATAAGCTGTTTTTATTTTTTATAGCTCTATAAAAGCATAATTTATAAAGCATAAAATTCACTCATTTTAAGTTTAAAATTCATTGTGTTTTTATTTTGGTTTTGTTTTTACTATATTTACAGAGTTGTTTAACCATTATCACAATCTAATTTTAGGTCATTTGTATTACTTCAGTTAGAAACCCGATACCCATGAGTGGTCAACTGCCCTTCCAACTACCTTCCCCTCTAGGTTGTAAGCAATCACTTCTTGTCTCTATAGATTAACCTATTCTGGACATTTGATATGAATGCAGTCAAATAATATGTGGTCTTTTGCATCTGGCTTCTTCTTTCACCAAGAAAGAAAGAAAGAATATTTTTGGTGATAATGTTTTTAAGATTCATCCATGTTGTAGCTTGTATCATTACTTCTTTTTGTTGATGAATAATATTCCATTTTTAATACATTCTACTTTATTTATAAATTCAGAAGTTGATGAAGATTTTGTATGTTTTTTCCCCCACGTTTTGGCTCTTCTGAATAATGTCACTATGAACATTTGTGTACAAGTGTTTGAGTGGACTTACTTTTTTTCATTTTTCTTAGGTGTATCCCAAGATATCTATAAGTGGAATTGTTGGGTGTTAAGCTGCTTTTAGGGCTTCCCTGGTGGCTCAGACAGTGACAAATCTGCCTACAGTGCAGGAAACCTGGGTTTGATCCCTGGGTCAAGAACATCCCCTGGCGAAAGGAATGGCAACCCACTCCAGTATTTTTACCTGGAGAATCCCATGAACAGAAGAGCCCAGCAGGCTACACTCCATGGGATTCAAGGAGTTGAACATGACTGAGAAACTAACCATGTATGCAAGATGCTTTTATATATATCTGAGCCAAGACTAAGAGTGCCTGCAGTCTGATCATAGAAAATGGTACAAACATCACATCAGTGATGTGGCTTCATCAAAATCAGGCTCTTATTCATCTCTCCCTCCATCAGTCTACATCTCTATACTACTTCCCTCCTCTCTCACTGTGTTTCTCCTGGCCATCGAAGGAACAGTTGTGATGCCTCCAGAATCTCACACCTGGCACTCATTTTAGAGTCTGGTATATTTCCTTTTGGAGAAGAAAATAGCAAATCACTCCAGTATTCTTGCCCGGAGAATCTTGTGGACAGAGGAGCCTGGTGAGCTGCTGTCCATAGGGTCGCACAGAGTCGGACATGATTGAAGCGACTTAGCATGCATGCATGCATTGGAGAAGGAAATGGCAACCTGCTGCAGTATTCTTACCTGGAGAATCCCAGGGACAGAGAGCCTGGTGGGTTACCATCTATGGGGTCGCACAGAGTTGGACACGATTGAAGCAACTTAGCAGCAGCAGCAGAAGCATATTTCCTTTTCTATATTCTCCCTTTTCTATATTTCCCTGCCCTAATTTGCATTATCCTAGATAAACTCAGCCTGCCATATTTCATAGGGTGGTTGGTGACAAGATTTTACAACAAGTTATCTTTCTATGATGTCTCTTAGATTTAAGGAGTCTTAGAGAAAAGGCACAGGAGGGACAGAGAGCAGCTATTGAATGTACTTCCTCTGCCTTGGCATTTGTTGTCTCCAAAGCAAGTGTCTGTCTTACTCTTTTTCTATTATAAGAATAATGAATTTTATTGACTTTGAAAAAAGTTTCACTGTTGAAATAATAAGTCTCTATGAATACAGTATAAATAGTTTTGCATTATCCTTTTCATTGACTTAATAATATTAAGCATTTTTCAATCAAATGATTCTTCAAAAATATATTCTTGCATATTGCTATACTATAACTTATTTAACCATTTCTCTTTGGGAGGCATATAGGATTTTTAACTGTTTTAAGGTGTGTTGGAAGACATATTTTGCTACATTTTAAACTGGCTAGATTTGGCTAGATTATTTTTAGTAGATTTGCTGGTCAAAAGGTATGAATATTTTTAAAGTTTGCATTGCTGACTCAAAAGTCAGATTTAACTCTATGTTCACCATGAAGCCTTCTCTAGCCAACTGTATCATTGTGAGCCCCTATTTCTTTAAACCAATTGTGCTTAAATAATTGTGTATTACTACATAAGGATTTCATTTATTTCCCTTAATTATTTATTTTCTTTCTATTTCTTTCTTTCTTTCTTTCTTTTCACTAATGGTTACACTGCAAAATCCAGAAGAATGGAAACCATGTCCTTTACTCAATTGAAAATTCTTAACCAAATTTTGTTTCAATTCCATGAAAAACAGGAATAGTATTCTCAATTTCTCAGAAAAACAAGCATTTCAAAGTGCAAGTGGCACACTTCTAAACACGGGAATTAGGAATTTGCTGACATTATAGCTCATTTGTGTCTGCTCCTTTAACCTTTTAAGTTTGATAACCCTGTTCCTTCAATTACTGTATTTGCATATTCTAATAACCCTCAAAAATCTTAGATTTTATGTTATAACCACTTCTCTAGTCTATGACCTTTTGTACTTAAATCAGTAGAATAGATCTAGTTAATCCTCCCTGTAGTTAAAACATACACCCTTCCTAATATCCTGAGTTCTTTCCATTAACCCCAAGAAAGGATCAAAAGAATAGACAATACAATAAGACCCATTTTACTGCAATCTTTGATTTTCTAAATAGCCAAACAAGAGATTATTTTTTCAGTCAAGCATAATAGGGCAGAAACCTAGAAATTAGGGAAGATGGGCTTTAGTTCCAATTATGCACTGAGTGTGTGAACATTAGAATGTCATTTAGCCTCCCTGGGCCTCAGTATATTTACCTGTTGTGGTATACAGAGAAGCAGTCCTCGAATATGCCCATATCTTAATTTTCTGAGCCTGTGAAAATGTTAGATTACATGACAAAGGGGGCTTTACAGATGTGATAAAGTTAAGAGTCTTATGGTGGGAAGAATATGGTGAATTAACTAGGTGGATCTAATATAATCCCAAAGGTTGTTAAAAGTGGAAGAAGGCAGGAGAGAAGAATCAGAGGGAGATGTGAACTTTGAAGATGGAGGAAAGGGCCATGAGCCAAGGGATGCAAGCAGTGTCTAGAAGCTAGAAAAGGTAAGGAAATAGATACTCCCCTTGATTCTCTAGCAAGAAACACAGCCCTATCAACTCCTTGATTTTGACCCATTGAGACTCATTTCAGACTTCTGACCTACAGAACTATAAGATAATAAATTTATGTTGTTTTAAGCCACTAAATTTGTGGTAACTTGTTACAGTGGCATTAGAAAACAATATATCTGGAAGGGAACGGGGTAGATGATAAAATTTGAAGCAGACCTGTCAGATATTAATCATATAATTTCTCATCTCCTATAGTAGAGCTTGGGCTTCCCAGGTGGCTCAGAGGGTAGTGAATCTGCCTGTAATGTGGGAGACTCAGGAGATATGGGTTTGAACCCCTGGAGGAGGAAATAGCAACCCACTCCAGTATTCTTGCTTGGAAAATTCCATAGACAGGGGAGCTTGGTGGAGTCGCAGAGAGTCAGACATTATTGAACACACATGCACGCATTGTAGTGCTTAAATATCTATGAAAAGGAATGAGGCAGTCATTATTAGAAATACTTGAATTATTCCCCAGACACCTGAAATGATATTTAATGTTGAAATGTACTAAAATAAAATAAGGAACTATAATTTGGTGGATGATTACTTGGTAACATTTTTCATACTCCTTACTCTGCAGATGATGAAATTAAGACCAAGGGTAGTTTAATGACTTGCCTAAGGTTACAAAGGTGAAGGCAGGATTCAAACCTAGACAGCATGACTCCAAAACCCAAGCTCACTATTTTCACCTCACTATATTGCCTCCCAGGACTAGTGTAAGTATGTGATAATAGGGAAACTCTTAATGAGGAACAAGGCCTGGAAGAATCACTGGGGCCCCTGCCATCTACTTAGAAGATTTTTAAGGTCTCTAAAATCACAATTCTACACATCCTATTCTTAGAGATATTGAACCTATTGAAAACAGTGCATAGGGTTCAGTTGAGAATAAAAACAGCACCTGCCATGCTTATAAATCTGACTGGCTTTATCCTGCAGTAACAAGTGGGCTTTCTAACACTCCTGAATGGAACTGACTTTTTTTACCAAACAGCAGAACCAAGAAGCCAAATATTTCTCCAAATTTCACCAGTCAGATGAGAAACTCCTCACTCCATGAGAAGGAAAGGAATTTCTATCAGAGGATATTTCTCATACCTAATTTGCTCTAGCAAAGTGTTATAATTCTCCGAATTCTCTCTGCTACTTCAACATCTGAATTTCTAGGAGCTGAGCAATATTTTGCCTCAAATTTGTTTTAAAGATAAATGTTCTAATTATCTGTCCAGGGGTATAAATGTTACTTATTTATCAATGTAATACATTGCACTTTTTTGTTTCTCTTCTTCCCTTGGGAAATATAGATCAAAATATTTGAGAGATTACCTTCTTTCCTGAACAATGAAGCAAATAATTCATTTCAAAACTCAGCAGTTCCAATCAACCACTCTAATTTTATGGCCAATAAGAACACTGGCTATTTTGTACATGAAGATAAGGATAATCAAAGTTATGCCTCTAGTCATAAAACAGTTTTCACAGAGTCATGATTTTGTTTAATATCACAGGAGCTAGGAATTCACAATTTCTATATTTAAAACTACAATTCTGTTTAGTTTTGACTTTTGTCAAATTCTGGAAGTTAGAAAGAGAACCATTATTAATGGTGTTATTGTGGACAATATACACCTGCAAGGAACAGTTCACACACACACACACACACACACACACATCCCTAGACACTGGATTGGCCAAACCTTTTCTTGACTATTTTGCAGGATGTTGAAGTCATCAGTCTATGGTAGTGTTTCATTACTTACTTGAAACAAAGAACCAGGATCAAGCCACTTTCTGAAGCTGGCACCCACATTTGACTCATCATTTTTCTTATATATCTCAGAAAACCTGAGATAGGCTGTAGCTTATTACCAGCACTTCATGCATTTCCTCCCAATTCTTTCCCTAGAGTACTTTCAAAGTTGCTGGTTGCTTCTTTATGAAAGGTTGGTCTATGTGTAGGAACAGATTTAACTTTCTTAATTATGTGTTTCAGTTCTCAATGTGAACCCTATTCTGTTTTCAATTCCAAGTTAACCTTATAGCTCAGGCTAACTTTAAGCATTTTTTTCTTGATTAACTGAGTTTTATTGTGGTCATAAGGATCATATAAGCTTCCTACACATTCTTTATATAAAACCTTAGAATATTACTGAACAGAACACTGTACTGGAAGTGAAAAAATAGATTTTGTTTCTATTAGCAGTAAGGCCATGACTGATCTAAGATATAATATATAGAGAAAAAATCTTCCAAGTAACACACCCCAGATAGGTTGAATCTTCTGTACTGAAAAGCATTGCAATATGTAAGTACAGGAATTTATGACTGTAAAATAACTCCTTCCATTACCAAATTACATGAACAATTTTTGATAAATTATGAGGTTTTATGTTTATCAAATACAGTCAGATTCTTTACCATCTGAGCCACCAGGGAAGCCCAGTATCTTATACAGATGATTGAAAAGAATGCAAAATTTTATTTTTAAGCAAATGCTCATATTGATATTAATAGGAATACTTTGGTTATATTCCATTTTTTCCAACTTAATTCTTCTATGACAAATGAAATGAATGAATTAGATTGATTTCTTTATTGTGATGTTTCTGAATGGGCTTATTTCATTTGTCTCTTCATTTGGCACCCACCTCACACACCTTGACTCTGAGTATTTTATATATTCCATTGAATTCCCTTTATATTTTATTTTTAAAGAAAGAATAAATATTTTTTAATTTGAAAAAAATGCTTTAAATTATGATCAGAAGCAAATGGGTATCATTTCAATGTATGTAAAACTTTTGAACATGTTTATTTTGTATCATTGTAATTCATCCAACAGTTTCTGAACTCAGTTTCTTCCAAAGAGACCCTGAAGCCTACATCTTAGTAGTGAGGCAAAGTTGGACACTGAGATTTCTAACTTAGTTTCTTTGACAGGTGAAATGACATGCATCCAGAAATTGCTAGTACTTACTCAGCAGTAACTACAGATGAGACCAGGGAGATTTTTTTACCAACACTGGCATTCATTTGCTTTGAGATTTTTTCACGCTTCTCTTTTTCTTCACTCACAATAGATGCCTAGTTGTTTCAGATGGATTACACCTGTTTCTGAGCAAATGAAATACATTTAAAGCCTTCCCAACATACACGTGGAATTTGTGAACTGCCAAGAAATTCATTGTTTTCCAGAAAGTATAAATCTCGAAGGCATAGTTGGACAATCTCTGCCTTAGTCTTGGCTATACTCAAGGTTCCTTTATTCTGTTTGTTTTGTTTGGTTTGTGGCCTGATGAATTGATCTCTTCATTCGACAGAACCACCTGAAACCTGAGGAACATGGTTTCCGCATTCACTAATTCTGTATGC
>ML660374.1:3126-13420 GCA_007570785.1 Antilocapra americana
CTGATTTTTATCCATTTATCATTCCCTGAATACTTGGATTTTCGTAAAGGCCCTATCACCAAATACAATCACAGTGGGAGTTAGTGCTTTAATACATGAATTTGGGGGAGACACAAATCAATCCATAACAATCACTATTATTACTTTTTTGAGGATGGACCATTTGCATGACATTTTCTCTTTCATTTTATATGAGATGGGATATTACTATGTTTGCTGTATACCTGTTACACAGTATTTAAGTAATCATCAACTATTCATACATTTAGGTCAAACACTGCCATTACTACTGCTACTAGTAATAATATCAATACCATTAGTAACTAACGCCCAGGGTTGATGTAAGGATGTAATAAAATATAGGTTGCAGAAATAGATTCACCACAATTCCTGTCCCACCTTTAAGTGGCTAATGAATGCTTGTATAATTTTCAAAAATATTTTTTATATCTCAGACCTGTGTTTCCATTATCTCCTCTCATTTTTCTCCCACTGCTCCTACAGCCTTCGCAATAATATACAAACCACTGAACATATCGTGGAAGGAAGTCTGATTTTGTGTCTGTTAAATCTATCTTCTTTCAAGGACACTTTCCTTACTGCTCTAAGATGAAGTTACGTTGCATTTTCTGAGCATCTGTAGCATCTTTGATTGCTCCATTAGCATCACAACTTATGTTTAATGTTTGTTTAATTGTCTTCTCTGCTAGATCAAAAATGTTCTGATTATGCAGCTTGTTTATTACATCATAAGTATCTACTACTGTACCTGACATAGAGCTGACACTTCCTCTGCTGGGCTTCTAGTAGAGGCACGTCTTCTCTTCCTTTACAGTGGGCTTACTAATTGCTCCCCGTATTGCCAAGATTGTTAAGAGGATCAGATAAGACAATGCATGTGAAATAATATAAGGGAAAGTCGCTCAGTTGTGTCCAACTCTTGAATCCCATGGACCATAGCCCGTCAGGCTCCTCTGTCCATGAAATTCTCCAGGCAAGAATAATTGTGTGGGTTGTCATTCCCTTCTCAACGGGATCTTCCCCACCCAGGGGTTAAACGTGAGTCTACCACATTCCAGGTAGATTCTATACCATCTGAGCCACCATGGAAGCTCAAATGTATATATAAAGTACTTCACAAAGAAAAAGCATTTGAATAGTTTGTATATAACTTTGCATAAGGTTAATAAATCTTAATAGTTCAGAAAATTTTAATTGAGTTTTAATGGGCAAATGTTAATGTGCATTCTCCACCAACATTTAGTAATTATATTTTTTAAAATGTAGAAGACACTTCTAGTAGTCAAGAGCTTTATAGTGTATTTCGACACATGATAAATTCATGAACATTTCTTATCTCCTGGAACAGTTGTATATCTTAAAAACTCATCATCATGAGCATTCTCTGGATTTTCACAGAATTAATCCTGAATAATGAATGAATATAAAAGAGTGGGACAAGTACTGTAGCATGCTAATCATTTGTTTCAATGTCAATTAGAGAAAAATAATCCTTTTGGCCTGCAAACTTGGAATATGTACTGTAAAGTTAACTTTTAATTTACAAACATGAAATGAATTATTAATGAATGTATTGAGATAGAGATAAATGTCATTGGAAAGTTATAGTCTGTAGAAAGAAATAAAAACACTGGGATTTAACAGAATTATTAACTGTAATGAGAAGTTCCTATAAACAGGTGCAGTTTATAGATCAATATTTATATAATGTTTAAATATTTCCTCAAAAATGGTATGATATCTTAAGCACTAATGAATTAGGAAGTATATCAAACCAAAGTCTTAATAATTTTAGGCAGAATGAATATAAATTTAATACAAGCAAAATTGAAGGGGCAGTAACATTCATTTGTACTTTCAGGTCTCTCAAATGCATACATCTTGGTTATTCTGCTTCTAAGGATCTTGTTCATCTCAGTCGTGATTTATCGGCACTCATTCAAAGTTTCAGCCATAAAATAAAGGTGAAAGTTGATGTAACACTAAATGAAAATTCTTAAAATATGTAGAGTGCTTCTGTGAATTTAGTTAAAAACAGGAACTTCTAGGTTTAAAGATGATAAAAATAATTTAACTATCTGGCCTTAAGCTAAGATTTAATTTCACTTGTATGGAGGGAAGAACTCTTTTTGTTAGAAGGTAAAATTCCCTTATTAGACAGTTGAAGTGTTGTTCATTTAGACTTGGAGAGTATTTTCTAGTCATTGCTATGAGTTCATCTTGGAGGAATTCCTCTGTCTGTAGGCCTTCCCAAGTGGTACAGTGGTAAAGAATCCACCTGCCAATGCCAGAGATACAAGAGACAGGGGTTTGACTTCTAGGTCAGGAAGATCCTCTGGAGAAGGAAATGACAATCTACTCTGGTATTCTTGCCTGGGAAATCCCATGGTCAGAAAAGTTGGCAGGCTACAGTCCAGGGAGTCCCAAAGAGTTGGACACTACTGAGTACAGATGTAATATAGAATCTTTTGGTTGACAAACTTGAACTGAAAGTTAATGAAACTTGTATTTTTTCATGGATTATCTGCACATGTGGCGTAGAGTTGCAAGGTTTTTGTTTTTTTTTTTTTCCCTAGGATGATGCTAGTAGTGATTCTGCAATAATGAGAACAATGTAAATTATGAACTTAGTGTAAAAAGTACTGGACTGTAAGTCAGATGAAAATTTAAGACTTATTTGCCCTTGATTTCTTCTGTGAATTTAGGAAGACGTATATTCTAAATGGGGCTTCCCTAGTGGCTCAGTGGTAAAGAATCTGCCTGCCAACACTGGAGACGCAGGTTTGGGTCTCTGGGTTGGGAAGTTCCCCTGGAGAAGGAAATGGCAACCCATTCCAGTATTCTTTCCTGGGAAATCATATGGACAGAGGAACCTGGTAGGCTATAGTCCATGAGGTTGCAACCTGGTAGGCTATAGTCCATGACTTAGTAACTAAAAAATAACAATATTCTAAATGAGTCTTGAGTTTGTTTTTCAATCTGTAAAATGGTGGTAATGTTTACCTCATAGGGGTGTTGAAAAGATTAAATAAGATGTTGCGTGTGTAAGTACTTTATAAACTATTGGATATTATACAAATAACTTATAGTAGAAGATTAACAATTTCGTTTCACTAATAAATTAAAATCCTGGTTCAGTTTGTTTTTGGATAAATAGATCTTGGTTTGTATTTCAGCTTATTCATTTGTAAAGGCACTGAACTAATTTTAATGGACTAGTTATTTTCATAAAAAGTCCAGTGTCTTAGGTAAAATGTGCTATTTATGCACATGCAAAAACAATGAGCTAATACTCAGTGAATTTCAGATGACCTCTATGTTAATATGCTAAGAGAAGAATAGCCCATTCTTGTGATTTTAAGTTTGGTGTTTTTTCATATTTGCAATGCATTTCTATGCTTCCTTTTGGTTAATCTTGGGTAATTTAGACAAGCTTTATATATATACATTTATATTTAAGTATATATAAGGAAATATGTGCGTGTTTGCTCAGTCGCTCAGTTGTGACTAACTCTTGTGACCCCATGGACTGTAGCCCACCAGGCTCTTTTGTCCATGGGATTTCCCAGGCAAGTATGCTGGAGTGGGTTGCCATTTCCCTCTCCACTATAAGAAAGTATGTTAATAGCTAAACTGTGTCTTTAGTAAATGTAAATTTACTGTTCCTTTGTAAGATATAAAATACTACTTTCATCATAATCCTGCCCTCAAAGCCGTGGTGTCCAGTGTCATTGATTTGTTCTTTCAGGAATCAAACCCATTGTTCTGGCTAGTTAAGCATGGAGCCATGAATGGAGCTGTTGTTAAAGAATTGTGAAGTCACAAACTTGGCCCAAACTTATCCACTTATTTGTGCCAGAGTTTGGACTCTGCCTTCATTGTCACAGGCGCACGTTGGAATTCTAAGGCAGCAGGGCACCTGAGACAAAGCTGCTGACTAAATTCTGTCTCTACAGTCTGATTCAGCCAGGTGCCCTCAAACAGCTTTCCCTCATGAGGCTGGACCTTGACCACCACAGGGCAGCTCAAGATTAGGTGGAGGTGGTTGGGAAACCAGCAACGAGTGATTTTCCTTTGGTGGTTATATTTTCAAGGCAAGGATACAATTTATTGGCTAACCAATCGAAGTTTCCCCTTGAGGAAAAAAAAAACAAGTGTCATCAGCAAGATGGCTTCTTCTATTTCATAATGTTAATGGGACAATCCATCAAAAGTTTCACACATTTCCCCCCAAAAGTCTACAGCAGAGCAATCTTCCATATGGTTACTAACTTCTCAAATAAAAACTTGTGGGGCTACATTGCCTTCATCTTTTTGCCCTGTGAAGTTCCTAAAAGCAAATATCACAGTTGTTAAATACAAATGCACAATTTCATACAATAAAAATGTAATAGCTATTTCCCATAAGGGCAGACTAGGCAGCAGGTTATTTGGATCAAACCCTCTGGCTGAAAACAACTGACTAAATCACCTTTCAAGCACTAATGATTTTTAGGGATTCTGTGGTGGCTTAGTGGTTAGGATTCTGGGTTTTCACTGCCATGACTGTGATTCAATCCCTTGTCAGGAAACTGAGATCCTGCAAACCACTTGGTGTGGTCAAAAATAGATAAATTTGCATAGGAAACTTACCCTAAAAAAAAGCACTGAGGAGTTGAAAAGATAATGTAGTCCTAGCAGGCCCATTCTGAGGGGAAGTGTGGGCTTCCCTGGAGGCTCAGATGGTAATGAATTCACCTACAATACAGGAGATGTAAGAGATGCAGGTTTGATCCCTAGGTATGAAAAAACCCTGGAGAAAGAAATAGCAACCCACTCCAGTGTTCTTGCCTGGAGAATTCCATGGACAGAGGAGCCCAGTGGGTTATAGTCCATGGGATCACAAAAGAGTTGGACATGACTGAGAGACTAACACTTTGACCAAATTGGCTAGCCGATTATTTGAGTGCCAAAGTTGCTTTTGCTTTGAAGACATTGGAGGCATAAGAGTGATAGAATTCAAGGCACAGAGCACATTCAATGTAGAGGTTTCTACATGATACATTTATGTACATTAAGCCGGATCCCAAAGGGGTATACTATCAAGATTAGGATAAACCAGAACTAATCGGTCACCTCCTGATCCTCCAACCCCACAGGCCCAGAGAGAAGGCTTCTCTGGACCTAAACAGAGCAGAAGAAGGGAAAGGAAGGGGGATAAAATACTCCTGAGAAGATCTGTACCCTAGGAATATATGGCAGATTTGTGCCCTAGGAGTATATAGCATAGATAGTCAAAGAATTTACCTTGATGTGATCCCCAACTTGTAGAACCCCCAAAACACAGCCAGAAGAAGGAAAGTACACTTATTACAAGCCTTGGAGAATCTCCACAAGCAATTGTTTTTGATTTAACAAAGTTTTATTTTTCAAAATGTATAGTTGGTGGGACCTGTTCATACATCTTCCCCAGCCCTCAAGGCATCTCCACTCTTGGTGTTTCTGGTGTGAGTTTGAGCTCTGTGCTTTGAAATCAGTTTTAAAAGCCCTCTACTAAGGAGCTCTGGAAGGGCTGCCTTGGCCAAGGAACTACAGATCTTGTTTCTCAGAGACCACAGCTGTGGTTTTAAGCTTGTAGTTGGGAACTTCCTTATAGAGTTTGTCATATGTTGCTCTGTCAAATAAATTGAGGTTATTATGCTTATCCCAAAATTTGCCTTTTGACCACCTCTTCTTTTTGGCCTTGCCAAGTTTGTTCCCTGGATCTTTGTTTTTCTTAGCTAGCTTTCTGGCATCTTTATTCTTCTTGCCATCCTTGGATGGCATAGTGAAGCTCAGAGTGATGCTGCCACTGCTGCCTTGCTAAGGCATTGGATCCAAAGTCCACAAACAGTTTTCTAAGGGTGACAACTGGTAAAACAGTTGAAGATAATCAGACACATAGGAAATTTTTAAAAAAGAGACATGGATAACATAAATTACATTAATTAGTAATTTTGATGAATGTTATGACAAAATCAAACTAATTCATTATGGGGTCCTCTCTCTGAAAGCCCAAATTGTGTTATGATGTAAATATCATGACCACTATCTTTATATTCCTCAATATAAGTAACAAATAAATGTTCTTTAATAGTTAAATATCACAGAAGTAGATGCATGCTGTATGTTTTTTAGTGGAGTGTTGAATATTAGTTACCAGCATTCCTTTGTTTAATTATATGGAACAATGGTCTGCTTTAGAACAAAAGCTGATGTTTCTAAACAGACATCATTGATTAATATATAAACAGATAGTTCCAGTAATAGTCATATAGAATCATTGTCTGAATTGTCTTTGCACTCCATAATATTCAGAGAATAGCAAAAGATAAATCTATTTTCCATTTTTTTAACTCCAATGTAGATAGAATAAAAAACAAAATCAAACAATTAAAGTGACAATAATGAAGCTTTCACTCAAATCCAAAGTGGTTACTATAGTAACTTAAAATTGCAACATTATAATAAAAGTAGAATGAAAAGATAACTTCAAATGCTATATTAATCTTTTGAAATATAGAGAGGGAGTTGCTATTTGATATTTGAAAAAGACTAGATTGCTGTTGAAACTTCTAAGAAGACTGATTTTATCTTGTCTGCTTTCTTTTTTATATTAATGTAAAAAAACTCTGACTGAAGGCATTAACTGGGAGAGAATGGAATTGTTAGTTTTGCTCACATTAATCTCCCTAAGACTGATGACAATAACTTTCTATGAGTAACTCGTAATTATTCATGGGAATGGAGGGCAGATTGAATGAAAAAGTGCTTTACACATGACCTAAAGATCAGATTTTTGATGTTTCTTTTCTGCTTTCTCCATCATGAAGATAGAGATGTGGACACAGATGTAGGTATAACACAAAAGATTTAACTAAAGAGGGAAGGAGTTGGGATGAGTATGGAACTGCATTCAGCAGGCCCCATATTGAAATCAACTGAGGTTGTATTGTATTGAGGTCACTTTAAAGTTAGTGCTAGCACAATTTCCTGGTTTGGAAAGTAGAGATAAAGTAATTCTCTACATATGAATGAATTCTATTTGGAGAGCACATTTATAAGTTTTATTGGTTCATAAGTCCAACAGAGTAAGACTAGGTACCCAACTAACACAGTCAGCTACATAGTACTGTACTATAATAGGTTTATAAAACTTTTTACACAAATAATACATAAAAAACAAACACAAAAATTAAAAAAAATAATCTTACAGTACAGTACCTTGAAAAGTACAGTAGTGCAGTACAACACACACAGAGGAATACTACTCAGCCATAAAAAAGAATGAAATAATGCCATTTACAGCAACATGGATGTAAATAGAGATTATCACACCAAGTCAGTAAGAAAGAGAAAGACAAATACCATATATCACTTGTATATGGAATCTAAAATATGCCACAAATGAACCTATCTACGAAACAGAAACAGATTCACAGATATAGAGAACAGACTTGTGGTTGCCAAGTGGGGTGGTGGCAAAGGGAAGGATTGGGAGTTTGGGGTTAGCATACAACAGCTATTATATATAGAATGGATAAACAAAGTCCTACTGTATAGGAACTATACTGACTATCCTGTGATAAACCATAATGGAAAAGAATATTTTAAAAAGTATATATAAATGTGTTTAACTGAATCACGTTGCTCTATAGCAGAGACTGGCACAGTGTTGTAAATCAACTATTGTGCTCAGTCACTTCAGTCATGTCTGACTCTTTGGGACCCTATGGGCTGTAACCCACCAAACTCCTCTGTCCATGAGATTCTCCAGGAAAGAATATTGGAGTGTGTTTCCATGCCCCTCTCCAGAGGATCTTATCGATCTAGAGATTGAGCTCACGTCTCCTGCATCTCCTGCATTGCAGGCAGATTCTTTACCCATTGAACCACCGTAAAAGTTAAAAACAGAAAAGGGGTTATGAAGAAACTGAGAATAAACAACTTTGATGGAAAGAGAAACCTCAAAAATTAGTGCCTTTGTCTCCCATAAACAAGGATAAGTCCCTCTCTTCCTAATGCACATTCAATCTTCTTGTCTGCTTGTCTTCCTTCCTTTCTTTCTCCCTTTTTCTTCATCTTCCTTTCTCCTTCTCTTTTCTCTTCCTTTTGCAAATGTTCATTGAGCAACTCTATATTCCAGGCCCTGTGCTGTCCATGGGGAATATACTACTGAATAATACTGATGTAATCCTGTCTTCATCATGCTTATAGTCTAGTCTCGCGGGAGATACAGACAATAAGCAATTACATGGATAATTATTTAATTACAATGAAATTTGGGTGTAAACTTAAAAATAAAAGATACAACATGAGAGCTGTGAGTTCTGGTTTATTTGGAGTTTACTAAGGGCTTTAGCCCAGGAGACAGACTCTCAGATAGCTCTGAAGAGGTAGAGGGAGAGGTCAGTATATAAGAGATTTTGCAGAAGGAGATACGTGTGATCAAGCACACATATCTTGGTAGAAGTTTGGTGCTAATCACAAGGAGCTTTTCTAGGTATGAGAAGATGAGAGAAATATGTTTCATAAAATTTTCTCCTGAAAATATGTGTGAAGTCCTTTTATGTCAGTTTTTCACAAAGCACAGAATGCTTCTTCCCTGATTTCCACCCTGAACTCCTTTTAGGGTGTATTGAAGGTCAGTGACTGTAGTGGCTCGTGACTTCATTCTTGTAGAACCAGATGGGGAGTGACATTCTTTAGCATGCAAGGGCTAAAATTTAAAAGTACAGGGGGCACTGAGAGCATATGACAGGAAGAAAACCTCATTTGAGGAGATAGTTAAGGTTTTTGTGCGGAATGATATTCATATTAATTACTGTAGGGTGAATAGGATTTAACCAGCAGGTGAATGTAGGGCAAAAACAGTGCAGGAAGAGGAAACAAGTGCAAGGGCCTATGATAAAAAGGAACTTTGTGTATTTTAAATAAAGAGAAAACCAGTGAGGCAGGAACATAGTGACCAAGATGAGATTAGAAAGGTGAGCAAAGGTTGTGAAAACTATAGAATGGTGGTTGTTTGTTTGATACTAACATTCCTTTATTTTTCTTAAATTTTTATATTGGAGTATAGTTGATTGGGCTTCCCAGGAGATGCTAAAGGTAAGAACCTGCCTGCCAATTCAGGAGATGTAAGAGACATGAGTTCAATCCCTGGGTTGGGAAGATCCCCTAGAGGAGGGAATGGCAATTCCTTCCAGTATTCTTGCCTGAAGAATCCCATGAACAGAAGAGCCTGGCGGGCTATGGTCCTTAGAGTCAGAAAGAGTCAGACACAACTGAGGCAACTTAAGATGCACTCGGAGTTGATCAATAATGCTGTGTTAGTCTCAGGCGTTGTGTTAGTTTTAGATTTCAAATGATTCAGTTATACATATACATGTATCTATTCTTTTTCAAATTCTTTTTCCATGTAAGTAATTACAGTATATTGGGCAGAGTTCCTTTTGCCATAGGATGGTGTTTGAATGCTTTTGTTTACCATGTTCTGTTGCAATTATTTATATAAATCATTATGTAAACATTTTCCCTTTTCATTTTTGTATCCTTGATATCAACTACAGTGCCAGGTGCAATGTAAGTGCTCCATAAATCCTTGTAGAATTCGTGAAGCAGTTCACTAATGACTGGAAGACTGGAAAAGCACAATCATTACAGAAAAGCAAGGATAAGCTTGTATATGGTTCTCATTTTTCTTACTGTATCTGTCACGCCATATTTATTTAAATAATAGGCAGATTTTCCCCTATAAGAAAAGATGTTGTCAAACTCATTTGGGTGACTGATATATGATGAGATCAAACAAACCCAAATGTCAGAGTCTGGATCAGAGAAAAGTTTATTGCATGGCCAAGCAAGAAAAATGGGTGACTTGTGCTCAAAAGGCCCAAATTTCCCAACGGCTTTTGAGGAAAAGTTTTTATAGGCAAAATTTGGGGAGGAAAGCTGTAGGGGCTTGATTGGTTGGTGGGGCAGTAACAGGGTGGTGTTCCAGGAATCCCAATGATCTGGTTCCAACCAGCCTGGGGCCCATGGCTTATGCTCAGCCCGCAGTTACCATTCACCACCTGGGTGAGGGCCTTAGTTCCTGTAGAAGAACTGAGAAGATATGTTTCAGATACCTATGTACATCCCCCAGGAGGATGCAAGGCCCTGCTTCATTGCTGCACTATTTTTGTTTCTTTTTTTTTTATTGTTTTTGCCATACATTGTCATGATATCACCATGGGTTTACATATGCTTCCCCTCC
>ML660396.1:238-11759 GCA_007570785.1 Antilocapra americana
TTTAAACAATAAAAAAAAAAAGTCTACAAGCAATAATTGCTGGAGAGGATGTAGAGAAAAGGGAACCCTCTTACACTGTTGGTGGGAATGCAAACTAGTACAGCCACAATGGAGAACAGTGTGGAGATTCCTTAAAAAACTGGAAATAGAACTGCCATATGACCCAGCAATCCCACTGCTGGGCATAAAAACCGAGGAAACCAGAACTGAAAGAGGCACGTGTACCCCAATGTCCATAGCCACATTGTTTACAATAGCCAGGATATGGAAGCAACCTAGATGTCCATCAGCAGATGAATGGATAAGAAAGCTGTGGTACATATACACAATGGAATATTACTCAGCCATTATAAAGAATTCATTTGAATCAGTTCTACTCAGGTGGACAAAACTGTAGCCTATTATACAGAGTGAAGTAAGCCAGAGGGAAAAACAAAAATACAGTATACTAACACATATATAAGGAATTTAGAAAGATGGTAATGATAACCCTGTATGTGAGAGAGCAAAAGAAACGCAGATGTATAGAACAGTCTTTTGGACTCTATGGGAAAGGGCAAGGGTGGGATGATATTGGAGAACAGCACTGAAACATGTTAATTATCATATGTGAAATCAATCACCACCCCAGGTTTGATGCTCAGGGCTGGTGAACCAGGATGACCCAGAGAGAGGGAATCAGGAGGGAGGAGGGAGGGGGGTTCTGGAAGGGGAACATGTGTATACCCATGACAGATTCATGTCAATGTATGGCAAAACCAACACAATAATGTAAAGAAAAATTTTAAAAAATTAATTAATTAAAATAAATAAATAAATACAGAGAAATAATAAAGTAGCAAATGGGTTTCAAAAAAAATAAAATTAAAATTAAAATGAAATAAATTCATAGAAAATTCAAAAATAAAAATATAATAAAATAAAATAGGTAGGAAACAAGAAGATATACTTTCACCATAAGCCACTGTCCCCCTCAAGCTCCCCTCTTAAAATTCTGAGATAAGCTTCCAATTCCTAGCTTCTCCCTGGGAAGCAAAAGCAAAGTGGTCAACCACATATCCTATGCCTGTGTTTTTAAGGCTGACACCCAAAGGCTCACTTAACTCTGACAGCCAAGAGAATCTGACGACTACATATTCATTTGCAAACCATGAACCATCACTATGCAGGTATACAAGTACTAATTGAAGCAACTCTTAAGGTAAAATAAAAGTGTTAAATTAAGATGGCTGAGTAGAAGTACATGCGCTCATTCTTTCTTAGAATAATATTAAAATCACAACTACTGGCTAAACAATCACCACCACCACCAACAACAAGAAAACGTCACTGGAACTCACCAAAAAGAGAGCCTAAATAGGGACTTCCTTGGTAATCCAGTGATTAGGAGCTGGCACTCCCACTATAAAGGGCAAGGATTAATCACTGGTTGGGGAGGTAGGATTCCAAATGCTGCCTGATGTGGCCAAAAAATAAATAATAAACTTAGCTGGTTACTCTCCAAAATTTTCACAGAAATTCTCTCACTGGAATGAAAGTTCAGAGACCCATGTCAGGCTTCCAAGCCTGGTGGTCCAGCAATGGGAAGAGGATTCTTCAGAGAATTTGAAAATCAGTGGGATTTAATCACCATTTAGTCCAGTTGTTTTTAAACATGGCGGCTCATATATGATAATCTAGTCTGTTTCACTGTTTCTGTTTCATATTCAGTGCCCCCATTTAATTGAGTTTATGTTTTCCAAATGCTCCATCTCTTTCTTTTGTTTTATCTCAAGTCTTTATGAAGCACAGCTGAAAAGCTTTTATATCCACATATACAGTGTGTATTAGATATACATTTCAGAAAACTTTTTAGAAATGAATTTTTGCCTAAAAAAATCTATGACATTTTGACTCCACTTTTTGACTTAGTATGAGCAGAATACCATATTTCTCATTTGAAAAAAATAGATATGCAACAAACAACAAAACTTTAATGTATAGAACAGGGAACTATAATCAGTATCTTGTAGTAATCTATAAAGAAAAATAACCTCAAAAATAATATATGTGGTTACATATAATTGAATCACCTTCCTGTGCACCTGAAACATTGTTATGTCAACAATATATTATACACACACACACACACACACACACACACACACACAAACACACACACACAGAGTGCAAAAAGAAGGAAAGTGGGATTTGACTGCAGGACTTCCACAAGACTAGGATAAACAGTGACTCTTGGAGGACAAGTATGAATTGCTTGGACCAGGCAGAACCCAGGGGAAAAGAGCAGTGACCAAGTAAGAAACTGGGCCACACCCACCTGCTAGTACTGGAGGGTCTCCTACAGTACAATGTCTCACTAGAGAACAAAGACACTTGGCAACAGCAGTTCTGGGAAGCACTCATTGACATGAATCCACATAAACGCCTCCATTACCCCACCAAATAACCTGTAGGATCCAGAGCCGGATCAGTTCAGTTCAGTTCAGTTACTCAGTCGTCTACGACTGACTCTTTGTGATCACATGAACCGCAGCACGCCAGACCTCGCTGTATATCACCAAGGTCAGTAGGTGCCCAATATGCTACTGGAGATCAGTGAAGTAATAATTCCAGAAAGAATGAAGGGATGGAGTCAAAGCAAAAATGATGCCCAGTCGTGGATGTGACTGGTGGTAGAATGAAGGTCCAATGTTGTAAAGAGCAATATTGCATAGGAACCTAGACTGTTAGGTCCATGAAGCAAGGCAAACTGGAAGTGGTCAAACAGGAGACGGCAAGAGTGAATGTCAACATTCTAGGAAGCAGTGAACTAACATGGACTGGAATGGGTGAATTTAACTCAGATGACCATTATATCTATTACTGGGGGCAGGAATTCATGAGAAGAAATGGAGCTGCCATTATAGTCAACAAAAGAGTATGAAATACAGTCCTTGGATGCAATCTCAAAAATGACAGAATGATCTCTGTTCGTTTCAAAGACAAAACATTCAATACCACGGTAATTCAAACCTAAGCCCCAACCAGTAATGCTGAAGAAGGTGAAATTGAACACCTCTATGAAGACCTACAAGATCATATAGAACTAACACCCAAAAAAGATGTCCTTTTCATTATAGGGGACTGGAATGCAAAAGTAGGAAGTCAGGTAACACCTGGGGTAATAGGCAAATTTGGCCATGGAGTACAGAATGAAGCAGGGCAAAGGCTAATAGAGTTTTGCCAAGAGAACGCACTGGTCACAGCAAACACTCTCTTTCAACAACACAACAGAAGACTCTACACATGGACATCACTGGATGGTCAATATTGAAATCAGATTGATTATATTCTTTGCAGCCAAAGATGGAGAAGCAAAACAAGTCAGCAAAAACAAGACCGGAAGCTGACTGTGGCTCAGATCATGAACTCCTTATTGCCAAATTCAGACTGAAATTGAAGAAAGTAAGGAAATCCACTAGACCATTCAGGTATGACCTTAATGAAATCTCTTGCAATTATACAATGGAGGTGAGAAACAGATTTAAGAGCTGGATCACTTCAAACCAAATAACCAAGGAGGAGGGGACAGAGTCCCAGCCCCACCTATCAGCAGATAAGTGGATTAAAGTTACACTGAGCACAGCCCTAATCACCAGAGTGAATTCAGAGTAATAATAAGATCTCAGAAAAAGCCTTGAGGCAAGGGTTGAGAAGATGTACGAAATATTTAAAGAAATGAAAAAAAATGTAGCACGAATCAGAAGCAGAAAAACTTAGGTGGAATACAAAATCGACCTGGAAGACAATAGTTGAAATCGCTGCCATGGAACAGAATAAAGAAAAAAGAATGGAAATAAATAACAATATTCTAAGAAACTTCTAAAACAACATACGAAGCACCAACATTCACATGATATGGGTTCCAGAAGAAGAAAAAGGAAACAGTGACCCAAGTTCAGGAAGTGCAAAGTCCCAGGCATGATAAACCTCATGATAAACACACCAAGACACAGAGTAATCAAATTACTAATGCTTAAGGACAAAGGAAAAAATATTAACATTAACAAGGGGAAAATAACAAATAACATACAAGGGAACTCCAAAAGGTTATCGGTTTATGTCTCAGCCCAAAAGGGAATGGTACATTATATTTAAAGTGATGAAAATGAATAACCTACAACCAAGAATATTTTACCAAACAAGACTCTCATCCACATTTGATGGAAAAAATAAAAGTTTCACAGACAAGCTATGAGAATACAGCACTACCAGACCAGCCTCGAAACAAATGTTATATGTACATGCTGCCTTAAAGAGATCCACTACAACCTTAAGGACACATACAGACTGAAAATGAGATGGTAGGAGAAAGTAAGTCTATGCAAATGAAATCAAAAGAAAGCAGGAGCAGCAATACTCATGTCAGACAAAAAAGAACTTAAAAGACTGTTAAAGGAGACAAAAAAGGACATTACATAATTATCAAGGGATTTTCTCAATCCAAGAAGGTAGAATCAATGTAAACATATATGCAGTCAGCATAGTTCAGCTCAGTTCAGTTGCTCAGTCTTGTCCGACTCTTTTCGACCCCATTAACCGCAGCACACCAGGCCTCCCTGTCCATTCCCAACTCCCGGAGTTTACCCAAATTCATGTCCATCAAGTCGGTGATGTCATCCAACCATCTCATCCTCTGCCGTCCCCTTCTCCTCCTGCCCCCAATCCTTCCCAGCATCAGGGTCTTTCCCAATGAGTCAACTCTTCCCATGAGGTGGCCAAAGTATTGGAGTTTCAGCTTCAACATCAGTCCTTCAATGAACACCCAGGACTGATCTCCTTTAGGATGGATGGTTGGATCTCCTTGCAGTCCAAGGGACTTTCAAGAGTCTTCTCCAACACCACAGTTCAAAACCATCAGCTCTTCAGCACTCAGCTTTCTTCACCGTCCAACTTTCACATCCATACATGATTACTAGAAAAACCATAGCCTTGACTAGACGGACTTTTGTTGGCAAAGTAATGTCTCTGCTTTTTAATAGGCTGTCTAGGTTGGTCATAACTTTCCTTTCAAGGAGTAAGAGTCTTTTAATTTCATGGCTGCAATCACCATCTGTAGTTATCTCAGGAGCTGCAGCTGAGAGGAGCTAACCCACAGCCAATGTCAGAGGAGGTGGCAGAAAGGAGTAACCCCATGTCTGAGGTCAGAGGCCAAGAGGAGCTACCCAACGGCCATGGTCAGAGACGGCAGCTGAGAGGGATGCAGTCAGCATAGAAGCACCTCAATATAAAAGCTAAATATTAAAAGACAAAAAGAAAAAAAACAACATAAGAAGGACTTTAACATCCACTTTCATCAATCAACAGATCACTGAGACAGAAAATAAATAAGGAAATACAATCCCGAAAAGACCCATTAGATAGATGAACGTGATTGTCATTTATACAGCATTCCATCAAAAATCCAAAAGTCTTTTCAAGTGCACATGGCACATTCTCCAGGATTGATCATATAGTGGGACACAAAGCAATCTTAGATAAATTTAAGAAAACCCAATTTATATCAAATATCTTTTTCAACCACAACTCTTTAACAAGAAATAAACTACAGGAAAAAAAAAATCTTAGAAAACAATAACATAACACAATACGTGTAGGCTACACTATATGATACTAAACAATAGATTACTAAAAAATTAAAAAACTACCTGAGGATGACTGAAAATGAAAGCACAAAATCCAGGACTTCCCTTTAGATTAAAATGAAAATGAAATTAGAACATTCACACCATTCACAAAAGCGACTCAAAAGAGATTGAAGACCTAAATGTGAAACTGGATACTACAAAATTCTTACCAGAAAAACACAGGCAGAATGCTCTCTGACAAAAATCACAGCAAACTCTTTTCAATCTGTCTCCCAGAGAAATGGAATTTAAAACAAAAACAAGCAAATGGAATCAAATTAAATGTTTTTGTACAGGGAAAAACAAAATGAAAACATAACCCACAGAACAGGAGAAAGTATTTATAAAAACACTTGTGATCAATAAGGGACTGATTGCCAAAATTTAAAAACATCTCATGTCTTAATATTATCAAAACAAACAACCCAGTCAAGAAATGGGAAGATCTAAATAGACATTCTCCAAAGAAGTTACATGGAAGACTAAGAAACACATAAAAACCCAAAACTACCTTGTTGCTGTCATTCAGTTTACTAAGTTATGTCCAACTCTTTGTGACCCCGTGAAGTGCATGATGCCAGGCTTCCCTGTCTTTCACCATTTCCCAGAGTTTGCTCAACCTCAGGTCCACTGAGGCAGTGATGCCACCCAACCACCTCACCCTCTGTTGCCCCATTTTCCTCCTAAGGTCCACTTGACTTTCTAAGGCCCAAGTGACTTCACGCTCCAGGATGTCTGGCTCTAGATGAGTGACTACTACATCATGGTTATCCAGATCATTAAGACCTTTTAGTACACTTATTTTGTGTATTCTTGCCACATCTCCTTAATTTACTCTGCTTCTGTTAGGTCCTTGCCATTCCTGCATTAGAAAAATGCAAATCAAAAGTACAAGGAGATATCACTTCACATTAGTCAACTAGACAGCATCAAAAATAACAAACAGTGGAGACTGTGTGGGAAAAATGGAATCCTATACTACTGGTGGGAATGTTAACTGGTAAAGCCACTATGGGGAACAGTATGGCAGTTCTTTAAAAAACTAAAAGTAGAGCCACCATATTACCCTGCAATCCCACTCCTGGAAGTTTATCCAGAGAAAAACATGACCCAAAGGACACGTGCACCCCAACGTAGACTGAAAAGCTGCTCACAATAGTCAAAAACTATAAACAACCTAAATGACCACCAACAGAGGAATGTATAAAGAAGATGTGGTATAAATACTAGCCATTAAAAGAGAATGAAACAATGCCATTTGCAGCAACATAGATGGACCCGGTGAGTGTCATAGGAGTGAAGTAAGTCAAACAAATCACTCAGAAAAAATAAATAACATATAATATGCTTATGTGGGGAACTCAGGGGCGGGGATAGGGAATGACACAAATGAACTTATTTATAAGACGCAAACAGTCTCACAGACAGTAAAGGAACTTATGCTTATCATGAGGGAATGATGAGGTGTTTGCAATTGACATGGACACAATTTAAAATGTCAATTTAAAATGGACAGCATTTAAGCCTGAGTACCAATTGCAACTAGGCCCACATGCCACAGTGATAGATCTAAACAATACAAGAATGATTCCACATACCCCGACTAAGACCCAAGGCAGCCTACTTAATTAATAAATTAAAACCAAATGAATCATTAAAATTAGTTACTTGAAGTACAGAATGAAGCAGGGCAAAGGCTATTAGAGTTCTTCCAAGAGAACTGGTCATAGCAAATGCCCTCATCCAACAACACAACAGAAGACTCTACATATGGACATCACCAGATGGTCAACACTGAAATCAGATTGATTACATTCTTTGCAGCCAAAAATGGAGAAGCTCTATACAGTCAGCACAAACAAGACCAGGAGGTGACTGTGGATCAGATCATGAACTTCTTATTGCCAAATTCAGACTGAAATTTAAGAAAGTGGGGGAAACCACTAGACCATTCAGGTATGACCTAAATCAAATCCTTTGTGATTATACAGTGGAAGTGAGAAATAGATTTAAGGGACTAGGTCTGATAGACGGAGTGCTTGATGAACTACAGACAGACGTTCATCACACTGTACAGAAGAGAGGGAGCAAAACCATCCCCAAGAAAAAGAAATGCAAAAAGGCGAAATGGTCGTCTGAGCAGGCCTTACAAATAGCTGTGAGAAGTAAAAGGCAAAGGAGAAAAAGGCAAGAAAAACCAGCTGAATGCAGAGTTTCAAAGAAGAGTAAGGACGGATAAGAAAGCCTTTTTCAGTGATCAATGCAAAGAAATAGAGGAAAACAATAGATTGGGAAAGACTAGAGATCTCTTCAAGAAAATTAGATACCAAGGGAACATTTCAAGCAAAGATGAGTTCAATAAAGGACAGAAATGGTATAGACTTAACAGAAGCAGAAGATATTAAGAAAAGGAGGCAAGAATACACAGAGGGACTGCACAAAAAAGATCTTCACGATCTAGATAATCATGATAGTGGGATCACTACCAAGAGCCAGATATCCTGGAATGTGAACTCAAGTGGACCTCAGGAAGCATCACTGAGTAGAAAGCTAGTGGAGCTGATGGAATTCCAGTTGAGCTATTTCAAATCCTGAAAGATGATGCTGTGAAAGTGCTGCACTCAATATGCCATTAAATTTAGAAAACTCCGTAGTGGCCAGAAGACTGGAAAAGGTCAGTTTTGATTCCAATCCCAAAGAAAGTCAAAGCCAAACAATGTTCAAATCACCACACAACTGCACTCATCTCACACGATAACAAAGTAATGCTCAAAATTCTCTAAGCCAGGCTTCAGCAATACGTGAACCGTGAACTTCTAGATGTTCAAGCTAGATTTAGAAAAGACAGAGGAACCAGAGATCAAATCACCAATCTCCACTGGATCATAGAAAAAGCCAAGAGAGTTTCCAAAAAAATCTACTTTTTTATTGACGGCCAAAGCCTTTGACTGTATGGATCACAACAAACTATGGAAAATTCTTCAAGAGATGAGAATACCATATCACCTGACCTGCCTCCTGAGAAATCTGTAAGCAGGTCAAGAAGCAACAGTTAGAACTGGAAATGGAACAACAGACTGGTCCCAAATCTGCAAAAAAGTACATCAAGGCTCTATATTGTTACCCTGTTAATTTAACTTTTATGCAGAGTACACCAGTGGAAACTCCCAGCTGGATGAAGCACAAGCTGAAATCAAGATTGCTGGGTGAAATAGCAATAATCTCAGATATGCAGATAACACCACTCTTATGGCAGAAAGTGAAGAACTAAAGGGCCTCTTGACGAAAGTGAAAGAGGAGAGTGAAAAAGTTGGCTTAAAGTTCAACATTCAGAAAACTAAGATCATGGCATCCAGTCCCATCATTTCATGGCAAATAGATGGGGAAACAATGGAAGAAGTGACAGAATTTATTTTGGGGGCTCCAAAAGCACTGCAGATGGTGACTGCAGTCATGAAATTAAGACACCTGCTCTTTGGAAGAAAAGCTATGACCAACTTAGATGGCATATTAAAATGGAGAGATTTTCCTTTGCCAAAAAAAGTCTGTCGAGTTAAAGCTTTATTTCCTAAAGTCATGTATGGATGTGAGAGTTGGACTATAAAGACAGCTGAGCACCAAAGAAAAGATGCTTTGAACTGTAGTATTGGACAAGATTCTTGAGAGTACCTTGGACTGCAAGGAGATCCAACCAGTCCATGCTAAAGGAAATCAGTCCTGAACATTCACTGGAAGGACTGATGAAGCTGAAGCTCCAACACTTTGTCGACCTGATGCAAAGATCTGACTCACTGGAAAAGAGCCTGATGCTCTGAATGACTGAAAGTTGGCAGAAGGGGATGACAGAGGATGAGATGGTTGGATGGCATCACCAACTTGATGGACAAGAGTTTGAGTAAGATCCGGGAGTTGCTGATGGACAGAGTAGGCCTGGTGTGTGACAGTCCATGAGGTCACAAAGAGTAAGGCATGACTGAACGACTGAACTGTACATAGCTACTGAGGATATAAATTTGTATTATCATTATGATAATTAGCATGGAAGATTCTGAAAAAAATTAAAAACACAACTACTACATGACCAGCATTTCAGTTTTGGGTATATAGTTAAATAAAAACCAAAGTCATTAGCTGAGAAAATACCTACCTCACAAGATTTCATTACATACCATTATTTACAATAGCTAAGGCATGAAAACAAGTGTCCATAGATGGATGAAGAGAATGTGGTACATACACATAGATAAACAGACTACTTAGCTACAGAAAAGAAGAAAACTCTCCAATTTATTACAACATGAATGACCTTGAGGGTATTATGGTAAGTGAAACAATTCAGAAATAGACACATAATATGTTACCTCATTTATATGAGGAATCCTTAGAAAAGCAAACTCACAGAACAAATTGGTGTTTGCAAGAGAAGAGAAGTAACTGAATAAAGATCAAGAAAAGTTAAAAATTCTAGTAATAAGTAAACCATGGGGATGCAATGCTGGTAATCAATACTGTGCAATATACTTGAATATCACTGAGAAATTATATTTTTAATTTTCTTATAGAAAAAAAAAACTGTAGCTATATGAGGTGATCGATGTTAACCAAATTTACTTTGGTTATCATTACTCTGTACATATATATACATACACATATATTTGTATATATATGAAATTCATTAAGTCATTATGATATACACCACATATTTTATACAATGTTATGCATCTATTCTATTAAAAACAAAATGCTATCCTTCCATGTTGGAAACTGTCCAATGTCATCAATTTATCATCAGGTAACTTGCCGATCTCTTGGAAAACGGTGCCACATGGGGAATTCACTGTTGATCTCCACTGCTCCCAAGTTGAACATTCAGTAGCCATAGGCAGAACAGTTTTGGTGAATGAAATCCATGTTGCTGAGACCAGTGCATAGCCTATATCCTTCATGCTGTGTTCAAATTACTCATTAGCCCAATGGGTGATGACATAATTGGCCAGGAAAAGAGGCTGACTGCTACTTATATAGCCAGTCATTATATCCATTATTAAAATGTTTCTGAGCTGAGGTGACACTTTGGTGAGTATTTTACATTAAACACAGATACCTATGTTTTTTCCTTCATTCAGAGAAGTTAAAATATGTCTTCTCTTCCCCAAATGTGAGAAATTTTCAGTTTCATTCATTTCATGTCCCTGACCATCTAATCAAAATCACTAGACACATATAACGAATCAGTATCTAATTATACAACTGACTGTTACTCCTTCCAAGGAAAGTGCACAATCAGCTACACTGGAAGGATTATTAGAGAGGTATTACATGAATAACAAAACCTTCAGAGAGGTTTATGACATCATTGTTCAGTTACTGTATCAAGATATTACATGCAAATAACTTCCCTTATCAAATAAAGTCTAAACAGAATTTCAGCCATGACCTTTTAAAATTACAGTTACTGTTAACACTTTGCTTCTTCTTTGGAAGTGAGCTAGAGGGGAATGCTCTGTGGTGGCATCACAGTTCCAGTATTCTTATTTTTAATGAGAATATAACTACTTGTATAGTTTTAAAAAGAATCTATCTGGGACTTCCCAAACTCCAGTCCAGTGGCATGGAGCAGTCCAGGGGTTGAACCTTTATCTTCAAATGCAGAAAGTATGGGTCTGATCCCTGATCAGGGAGCTAAAATCATAGCCAAAAAACCAAAACTTAAGACAGAAGCAAAATGTAACAAATTCAATAAAAACTTGAAAAAAAAAAAAAGAATCTCTCTTCTTTGAAAATGATACTACTGAAAACACAGATAATAATACCAAATTTTTGACTTGCATGTTTGTGAATGACATGTGCACTGA
>SRVM01003135.1:0-14456 GCA_007570785.1 Antilocapra americana
AAAAAAAAAAAAACTATCAAAAACACAAAGTGAAGGCTTTTTCTATTTCAAACACATTTGAAGATACGTTAGAAACATCACTGCAAGTAAGTAAATAATTATATAGGACAGGCTTGAAAAGTAAAATACTGCAGAGCAAAGAAAGGAGCATCATGCTGAAAACTGCCAGGACAGTCAGGCTTTGGAAAATCATTTCTATAGAAATTGAACCATCTGACATCCTCTCTGAGACAGGAATCCACCGGTGCTGGGTAGGGAGAACAAAGGCTTGGAGGAAACACATGGAACACTCCTTGCCTTCAGTGAGTCTCATGGACATGCTCCCCTAACTATGAGTGCTGGGGTTTAAGAAGGAAGGCAACCAGACATAAGTGCTGACTCTAATGCTTCAGTAACAATTGGCATCCTTGGGGACAGAGTGGACCTGATGAAACCCTACAGCATGAAGCATCTTGTGTAGGCAAACACATCTTTATTGGGTTCCTCATCACTAAAGCAGGCACAACAAATAAAACAGGTTTTGTGAGGTTTCTAAATTAGGTAACTATGAAAAACACTGTATCTCCATAAAGAGAACCACTCTGAAAGATCATTAGAAATAAATATCCATTTCTGTTACATAAAGAGATGTGTTGTGCTGTGCTTAGTCGCATCAGACTCTTTGCAACACCATGAACTTAAGCCCACTAGGCTCCTCTGGGATTCTGCAGAGAATACTAGAGCAAGTTGCCATGCCCTTCTCCAAGGGATCTTCCCAACTCAGGGATTGAACCAAGGTCTCAGGTATAGCTGGCAGATTCTTTACCAGCTGTGCTACCCAGGAAGCCCACATACAGAGATAGGAGTGCCTTTTCAGAAGTGTACAATTTCTGTTCTACAAGATTTATAAGCCCTTTTCTTTATTAAACTACAATAATTTCCAGGAAGAAAAAACTCAAATTGAAAAATATATGATTTGTATAGGAATGCCAGGGATTTCTGTGTGTTGATTTTGTATCCTGACACTTTGCTATATTCACTGATTAGCTCTAGTAATTTTCTCGTAGAGTCTTTAGGGTTTTCAATATAGAGGATCATGTCATCTGCAAACAGAGAGAGTTTTACTTCTTCTTTTCCAATCTGGATTCCTTTGATTTCTTTATCTGCTCTGATTGCTGTGGCCAAGACTTCCAAGACTATATTGAAAAGTAGTGGTGAGAGTGGGCACCCTTGTCTTGTTCCTGATTTCAACAGTGAGAAATCAGAAAGAGAAATTAAGGAAACAATTCCATTCACCATCGAAACAAAAAGAATAAAATACTTAGGAGTATTTCTACCTAAAGAATCAAAAGACTTGTATATAGAAAACTATAAAACACTGATGAAAGAAATCAAGGAAGACACAAACAGATGGAGAAATGTGCCATGTTCGTGGATTGGAAGAATCAATATAGTGAAAATGAGTATACTACCCAAAGCAATCTATAGATTCAATGCAATTCCTATCAAGCTACCAGAGATCTTTTTCAAAGAATTAGAACAAATAATTTCTCAATTTGTATGGAAATACAAAAAACCTCGTATAGCCAAAGCAATCTTGAGAAAGAAGAATGGAACTGGAGGAATCAACCTACCGGACTTTAGGCTATACTACAAATCCACAGTCATTAAGACAGTATGGTACTGGCACAAAGACAGAAAGATAGATCAATGGAACAGAATAGAAAGCCCAGAGATAAATCCACGCATCTATGGACACCTTATCTTTGACAAAGGAGCCAAGAATATACAATGGAGAAAAGACAACCTCTTTAACAAGTGGTGCTGGGAAAACTGGACAGCCACTTGTAAAAGAATGAAACTAGATCACTTTCTAACACCATACACAAAGATAAACTCAAAATGGATCAAAGATCTAAGCATAAGACCAGAAACTATAAAACTCCTAGATGATAACATAGGCAAAACACTCTCTGCTATAACCCAAAGCGGGATACTCCATGACCCACCTCCCAGAATACTGGAAATAAAAACACGAATAAACAAATGGGACCTAATTAAAATTAAAAGCTTTTGCACAACAAAGGAAACTATAAGCAAGGTGAAAAGACAGCCTTCAGAATGGGAGAAAATAATAGCCAGTGAAGCAACAGACAAACAATTAATCTCAAAAATATACAAACAACTCCTGCAGCTACATTCTAGAAAAATAAACAACCCAATTAAAAAGTGGGCCAAAGAACTTAACAGACACTTCTCCAAAGAAGATATAAAAATGGCTAACAAACACATGAAAAGATGCTCAACATCACTCATTATCAGAGAAATGCAAATCAAAACCACAATGAGGTACCACTTTACACCAGTCAGAATGGCTGCCATCCAAAAGTCTACAAGCAATAAATGCTGGAGAGGATGTGGAGAAAAGGGAACCCTCTTACACTGTTAGTGGGAATGCAAACTAGTACAGCCACTATGGAAAACAGTGTGGAGGTTCCTTAAAAAGCTGCAAATAGACCTGCCATATGACCCAGCAATCCCACTGCTGGGCATATACCCCGAGGAAACCAGAATTGAAAGAGCCACGTGTACCCCAATGTTCATCGCTGCATTGTTTACAATAGCCAAGACATGGTAACAACCTAGATGCCCATCAACTGACGAATGGATAAGAAAGCTGTGGTACATATACACAATGGAATATTACTCAGCATTAAAAAAAAATTCATTTGAAGCAATTCTACTCAGATGGACGAAACTGGAGCCCATTATCCAGAGTGAAGTAAGCCAGAAGCAAAAACAACAATACAGTATATTAACGCATATATATGGAATTTAGAAAGACAGTAACGAGAACCCAACATGGGAGACAACAAAAGGAACGCAGATGTATAGAATAGACTCGTGGACTTTGTGGATGAGGGTAAGGGTGGGATGATATGGGAGAAGGGCATTGAAGCATGTTAATTGTCCTATGTCTAATCAATCGCCAGCCCAGGATTGATGCTCAGGACTGGTGCAGCGAGATTTCCCGGGGGGGAGGGAGGAGGGAGGGGGGTTCCGGAGGGGAAGCATATGTAAACCCATGGTGATATCATGACAATGTATGGCAAAAACAATAAAAAAAAAAAGCCTATGTTAAGAAAGTAGGTATAAATCATACACAAATAGCAACATTTGTTCTTGCAATGACTTATATAGTTAATCTGATTATTTGATATTACCAAATAAAGTCCTGTATTTAAAAAAAAAAATAAAAGATAATGGGAAAAGGTGACTGAGGACTAAATGGTGGGAAGAAAGGACAATAATGAATTATGTAATCAGGAAAAATAGGTTGGTAAATCCAACTTTATAAGGCAACTAAGAAATTTTTTCTGTCTGAAAATGAAATCAATAACATGAATACAGTAACATGAAAGATGGGGTATTCAAGAAAGGGGAGAGACTCTTAAAGATGTTGGCATGTTAATTCAGGTGATCTGGCAAGAGGAAAGATGTGCTGAATAAAATTAGAAAACCTTTGCAAAAACATAAGTAAGCATTTTCAAAATTTGTAGTTAAATTCTCAGGAAATATATGCTTTCTTCAATTTCTAAAGCATCAGCTGTAAAAAATAGAAAAAATAACTCTTTTGAATTTTGTATATTAAGTATATTGTATATTGTATATTGTAATGCATCAATAAAATATTTTTAAAAGTAATAAAACAGAAGAATCTAATGAAGGACAAAATAATTGTGCATGTGTGTGCATGTGTGTGTAACATTTATAATAACATCAGAAAGGATTGAAGGATTTGTAACCAAAGGTAAGAACAGCATTAATGAAAAATTGATAACAAAATGTCAATAATTTTCAAAATAATAAAATATGTATCAACAATATTAAGGACTATTAAGCAGTAACAAAAAAAAATACTATACTAAACTCTCATTAGATTGGCAAAAATGTAAATATTGATAATAGGAAGTGCTAGCAAGGAACCCAGGAAAGGAAAGCATCTTAAATATTGGTGGGTGGAATATAGCTTTGTAATGTATTTTCATAAAATCCTTTGTCATTATTTAATGAAGCTAACAGGAAAGCAATAACTATGGAATCTGTTATAAAGCATCGTTGTTAAATACTGGAGTTAAGTGAAATCAAGGGACAAGTCAAGGAGGGGAAGTGCAGTCTCCTTGATTTATTTCACAGTGCTATTAAAATGAGGACACCAGTGATTTTAAGTGTGGATAAATTTCCAAGTTTCTCATATTTGCTAGCAAGAAGGTTAGTAAGGAGCCTAAATCAAAAGGTCAGAGATGCACTCCAAATCATGGACTGAGAAGGGGCCCCACTTTTTCAGATAAACTAGAAAAGAATGACCTGTGAAAAGATGACATTTAGACAACTAATTTACATGCATAATCCTTGGAAGTTTATTCCATAAAACACTGAAAACATGTGTTTCTACTGCTATTCTCTACCCACTTTCTCTTTTGAATATTTGGCAGTTTTATTTATTTTTTCTTGAGTATAAATGCTTTTATTTCCAAGTATAATAATGTTTGATATTCTAAAAATTGCGTTGTTAGCTCCCCTAGTCTTGCTTAATTTGAGAGTTATAATTAGCCTCAATTTTCTTGAACAGAATGAATGCAAGTGCATTGGATTTTAATTTAAAATGCTATTTCATAGTTGATTTAAGTACTAAAATGTAATACACAAATTGCACTTTTAGTCAAATGACTCTGAAGTATTTTTTGAAGTGTATAATTAAAATATTCAAATGTGTACTGATAAGCCACTTTCAGAAGCTCTGAAGTACTCTTGAAGGTGACTTGGAAGAAACCCAAAACCAAACTTCCTCTGTTCCTGCTTTCCACAACACCTGATAGACACTTTGAATAATTTGTTTTTGAAGTGTTTTGTAATAAGATGCTTTTCACTTGTTGTTAACTTAGTAGAGTTAGTTCAGTTTGCACTTTATAGGCATTAGAAGTAGGGCACATTTTTAAATGACTGCACCTCATTACCTTTAATAAGAGCAGCCTCGTGTTACTGCTGTGGAAGCTATTCACAACTTCATTGGCATGTGTGATTTAATAAATGTGTTTATCTTATGCATATGATCATTGCCATCTCATCATAATGAAACCTTTTAAGCCCTTGACTTTTCTTCAGTACAGCCTGTTCTTAAATATATATATATGTGTGAGTGTGTGTGTGTGTGTGTGTGAAATCCTTAAATATGTATATAAATAACTTGGATAACTTGGACAATTTTCTGTGTTTACTTTCTGCAAGTTCTTAAAGAACTCAGGTTGCATGCAAGATACTGTTCTGTCATCTAAACTACATACCCAGAGCTGAAAAAGGATAACAGACATTTCACTTTGTCACATGATAACAGTAAGTTTGAAAAATAGTGGTGACATTTCCTTTCCTCTGTCAGGAAAGTAATTTGCTATGCTATATTCTGTGTTGGATCAATGATTTCTTGTACAATATATACTAACTGAAATATTTCACTCTGTGGATTGAGGTTTCTCATATATTTGTAGAAGTTCATAAATCATACCCTGTTTCCCTGATGCCAACACAATTTGAACATCCAAATTCTATTTATTAATGTGATAGCATTAATCTCTTTACTGTCAAATGCAATGTAAACATTTCCTTGTTTTAGAACAGATAAGAGCACACGTGGCATACTGTGAGATTTTATTCCCCAGGCACACTATGCATACTAGCCTTAACTCAACTCTCACTGTTGCTTCCTAACATACTACAAAGATCCAGGACAAGACTGAAATTTATAAGACAATGACCCCTTCCCTACCAAAGAAAAATCTTTGTTTACAAATGAAGTTTAGATCAAGCATAATATTTAGAGGAAAAAATGAATTATACCATTGACAAAATGAGTTTTAAAATTCTAAGTTGTGGACATCCTGTATGGTTTCACCAAAATATAAAACGGGCAGAGTTAAATGTCAATGCAGCATAACCTATGAGTCCTTACCACTTGTGGCAAACTTCAGAAATAGACAGCTAACACCCCAAAGTGGTAATTTTTCAAATTGTGATCACTGGTCACTTTGAATCAGGATCTCCTGGGAAATTCAGTAAAAATGACAGTGCGAGTTTGATGTATGATGCAGGGAACCCAAAGCCAGTACTCTGTGACAACCTACAGGGGTGTGAAGGAGAGGGAAGTGGGAAGGGGATTTGAGAGAGGGAACATATGTATACCTATGTATGGTTGTGAGAGTTGGACCTTAAAAAAGGCTGAGTGCGAAAAATTTGATGCTTTCAAATTTTGGTGTTGAAGAAGACTCTTGAGAATCCCTTGAACATCAAGATCAAACCAGTCAATCCTAAATGAAATCAATCCTGAATATTCTTTGAAAGGACTGATGCTGAAGCTGAAGCTCCAATACTTTGGCCACCTGATGCGAAGAGCTGACTCATTAGAAAAGACCCTGATGCTGGGAAGGATTAAAGACAGGAGAAGGAAGTGACAGAAGATGAGATGATTGGATGGTATTACTGACTCAATGGACATGAGTTTGAACAAGCTCCAGGAGATGGTGAAGGAAAGGCAATTTTAGAGTGCTACAGTCCATGGTGTCACACAGAGTCGGACACACCTGAGAAAATGAGAAATAAGAACAAAATGCTGATTCATATTGATGTGTGGCAGAAACCATCATAATATTTCAATTATCCCCCAACTAAGAAAAATAGAATAAATGGAAACTAGTTGGATATTCCCCAGGGCTATAAAGTCAGATATCTGTAAGGAAAATTCTTTTAGCCAACTAGCTTGGTGACATCAATGTGCAGTGATGTCTGAAGACTATGACTCTGTTCTGTTGACTCTGCTTTGTGAGTGATTTTCTTTCTTTCATTGTTGTCTCCCTTACTCTGCTTTCTGAAAAACATCTGGTGGGGATGTGGGTGATTGATGATGAGTGAGAAGCTTGAATCCTGAAAGAATAAGACCATAGACAGGGCAGAGGGAGAAAGACACAGCAACCAGGGCATTCTAGTGAGTGATTTTTCATGGACTCCATCTGCCAGAAGTGTCAGAGAGCCAGATTGTGGGGCTTAGATAAGAATTTCTCTTGGACCAGCAGTCTTCACTGTGTGAAAGCTGCAGCATCTGAATAAGAGCTTTGTATGTCAATCTGCCATCCAGCTGCAGGTTTCTGAAGATTTGCACATCACTTAAGTGAATAGAAAGTAAGGTAGGAGAAAAAAAAAAAAAACTATCAAAAACACAAAGTGAAGGCTTTTTCTATTTCAAACACATTTGAAGATACGTTAGAAACATCACTGCAAGTAAGTAAATAATTATATAGGACAGGCTTGAAAAGTAAAATACTGCAGAGCAAAGAAAGGAGCATCATGCTGAAAACTGCCAGGACAGTCAGGCTTTGGAAAATCATTTCTATAGAAATTGAACCATCTGACATCCTCTCTGAGACAGGAATCCACCGGTGCTGGGTAGGGAGAACAAAGGCTTGGAGGAAACACATGGAACACTCCTTGCCTTCAGTGAGTCTCATGGACATGCTCCCCTAACTATGAGTGCTGGGGTTTAAGAAGGAAGGCAACCAGACATAAGTGCTGACTCTAATGCTTCAGTAACAATTGGCATCCTTGGGGACAGAGTGGACCTGATGAAACCCTACAGCATGAAGCATCTTGTGTAGGCAAACACATCTTTATTGGGTTCCTCATCACTAAAGCAGGCACAACAAATAAAACAGGTTTTGTGAGGTTTCTAAATTAGGTAACTATGAAAAACACTGTATCTCCATAAAGAGAACCACTCTGAAAGATCATTAGAAATAAATATCCATTTCTGTTACATAAAGAGATGTGTTGTGCTGTGCTTAGTCGCATCAGACTCTTTGCAACACCATGAACTTAAGCCCACTAGGCTCCTCTGGGATTCTGCAGAGAATACTAGAGCAAGTTGCCATGCCCTTCTCCAAGGGATCTTCCCAACTCAGGGATTGAACCAAGGTCTCAGGTATAGCTGGCAGATTCTTTACCAGCTGTGCTACCCAGGAAGCCCACATACAGAGATAGGAGTGCCTTTTCAGAAGTGTACAATTTCTGTTCTACAAGATTTATAAGCCCTTTTCTTTATTAAACTACAATAATTTCCAGGAAGAAAAAACTCAAATTGAAAAATATATGATTTGTATAGGAATGCCAGGGATTTCTGTGTGTTGATTTTGTATCCTGACACTTTGCTATATTCACTGATTAGCTCTAGTAATTTTCTCGTAGAGTCTTTAGGGTTTTCAATATAGAGGATCATGTCATCTGCAAACAGAGAGAGTTTTACTTCTTCTTTTCCAATCTGGATTCCTTTGATTTCTTTATCTGCTCTGATTGCTGTGGCCAAGACTTCCAAGACTATATTGAAAAGTAGTGGTGAGAGTGGGCACCCTTGTCTTGTTCCTGATTTCAACAGTGAGAAATCAGAAAGAGAAATTAAGGAAACAATTCCATTCACCATCGAAACAAAAAGAATAAAATACTTAGGAGTATTTCTACCTAAAGAATCAAAAGACTTGTATATAGAAAACTATAAAACACTGATGAAAGAAATCAAGGAAGACACAAACAGATGGAGAAATGTGCCATGTTCGTGGATTGGAAGAATCAATATAGTGAAAATGAGTATACTACCCAAAGCAATCTATAGATTCAATGCAATTCCTATCAAGCTACCAGAGATCTTTTTCAAAGAATTAGAACAAATAATTTCTCAATTTGTATGGAAATACAAAAAACCTCGTATAGCCAAAGCAATCTTGAGAAAGAAGAATGGAACTGGAGGAATCAACCTACCGGACTTTAGGCTATACTACAAATCCACAGTCATTAAGACAGTATGGTACTGGCACAAAGACAGAAAGATAGATCAATGGAACAGAATAGAAAGCCCAGAGATAAATCCACGCATCTATGGACACCTTATCTTTGACAAAGGAGCCAAGAATATACAATGGAGAAAAGACAACCTCTTTAACAAGTGGTGCTGGGAAAACTGGACAGCCACTTGTAAAAGAATGAAACTAGATCACTTTCTAACACCATACACAAAGATAAACTCAAAATGGATCAAAGATCTAAGCATAAGACCAGAAACTATAAAACTCCTAGATGATAACATAGGCAAAACACTCTCTGCTATAACCCAAAGCGGGATACTCCATGACCCACCTCCCAGAATACTGGAAATAAAAACACGAATAAACAAATGGGACCTAATTAAAATTAAAAGCTTTTGCACAACAAAGGAAACTATAAGCAAGGTGAAAAGACAGCCTTCAGAATGGGAGAAAATAATAGCCAGTGAAGCAACAGACAAACAATTAATCTCAAAAATATACAAACAACTCCTGCAGCTACATTCTAGAAAAATAAACAACCCAATTAAAAAGTGGGCCAAAGAACTTAACAGACACTTCTCCAAAGAAGATATAAAAATGGCTAACAAACACATGAAAAGATGCTCAACATCACTCATTATCAGAGAAATGCAAATCAAAACCACAATGAGGTACCACTTTACACCAGTCAGAATGGCTGCCATCCAAAAGTCTACAAGCAATAAATGCTGGAGAGGATGTGGAGAAAAGGGAACCCTCTTACACTGTTAGTGGGAATGCAAACTAGTACAGCCACTATGGAAAACAGTGTGGAGGTTCCTTAAAAAGCTGCAAATAGACCTGCCATATGACCCAGCAATCCCACTGCTGGGCATATACCCCGAGGAAACCAGAATTGAAAGAGCCACGTGTACCCCAATGTTCATCGCTGCATTGTTTACAATAGCCAAGACATGGTAACAACCTAGATGCCCATCAACTGACGAATGGATAAGAAAGCTGTGGTACATATACACAATGGAATATTACTCAGCATTAAAAAAAAATTCATTTGAAGCAATTCTACTCAGATGGACGAAACTGGAGCCCATTATCCAGAGTGAAGTAAGCCAGAAGCAAAAACAACAATACAGTATATTAACGCATATATATGGAATTTAGAAAGACAGTAACGAGAACCCAACATGGGAGACAACAAAAGGAACGCAGATGTATAGAATAGACTCGTGGACTTTGTGGATGAGGGTAAGGGTGGGATGATATGGGAGAAGGGCATTGAAGCATGTTAATTGTCCTATGTCTAATCAATCGCCAGCCCAGGATTGATGCTCAGGACTGGTGCAGCGAGATTTCCCGGGGGGGAGGGAGGAGGGAGGGGGGTTCCGGAGGGGAAGCATATGTAAACCCATGGTGATATCATGACAATGTATGGCAAAAACAATAAAAAAAAAAAGCCTATGTTAAGAAAGTAGGTATAAATCATACACAAATAGCAACATTTGTTCTTGCAATGACTTATATAGTTAATCTGATTATTTGATATTACCAAATAAAGTCCTGTATTTAAAAAAAAAAATAAAAGATAATGGGAAAAGGTGACTGAGGACTAAATGGTGGGAAGAAAGGACAATAATGAATTATGTAATCAGGAAAAATAGGTTGGTAAATCCAACTTTATAAGGCAACTAAGAAATTTTTTCTGTCTGAAAATGAAATCAATAACATGAATACAGTAACATGAAAGATGGGGTATTCAAGAAAGGGGAGAGACTCTTAAAGATGTTGGCATGTTAATTCAGGTGATCTGGCAAGAGGAAAGATGTGCTGAATAAAATTAGAAAACCTTTGCAAAAACATAAGTAAGCATTTTCAAAATTTGTAGTTAAATTCTCAGGAAATATATGCTTTCTTCAATTTCTAAAGCATCAGCTGTAAAAAATAGAAAAAATAACTCTTTTGAATTTTGTATATTAAGTATATTGTATATTGTATATTGTAATGCATCAATAAAATATTTTTAAAAGTAATAAAACAGAAGAATCTAATGAAGGACAAAATAATTGTGCATGTGTGTGCATGTGTGTGTAACATTTATAATAACATCAGAAAGGATTGAAGGATTTGTAACCAAAGGTAAGAACAGCATTAATGAAAAATTGATAACAAAATGTCAATAATTTTCAAAATAATAAAATATGTATCAACAATATTAAGGACTATTAAGCAGTAACAAAAAAAAATACTATACTAAACTCTCATTAGATTGGCAAAAATGTAAATATTGATAATAGGAAGTGCTAGCAAGGAACCCAGGAAAGGAAAGCATCTTAAATATTGGTGGGTGGAATATAGCTTTGTAATGTATTTTCATAAAATCCTTTGTCATTATTTAATGAAGCTAACAGGAAAGCAATAACTATGGAATCTGTTATAAAGCATCGTTGTTAAATACTGGAGTTAAGTGAAATCAAGGGACAAGTCAAGGAGGGGAAGTGCAGTCTCCTTGATTTATTTCACAGTGCTATTAAAATGAGGACACCAGTGATTTTAAGTGTGGATAAATTTCCAAGTTTCTCATATTTGCTAGCAAGAAGGTTAGTAAGGAGCCTAAATCAAAAGGTCAGAGATGCACTCCAAATCATGGACTGAGAAGGGGCCCCACTTTTTCAGATAAACTAGAAAAGAATGACCTGTGAAAAGATGACATTTAGACAACTAATTTACATGCATAATCCTTGGAAGTTTATTCCATAAAACACTGAAAACATGTGTTTCTACTGCTATTCTCTACCCACTTTCTCTTTTGAATATTTGGCAGTTTTATTTATTTTTTCTTGAGTATAAATGCTTTTATTTCCAAGTATAATAATGTTTGATATTCTAAAAATTGCGTTGTTAGCTCCCCTAGTCTTGCTTAATTTGAGAGTTATAATTAGCCTCAATTTTCTTGAACAGAATGAATGCAAGTGCATTGGATTTTAATTTAAAATGCTATTTCATAGTTGATTTAAGTACTAAAATGTAATACACAAATTGCACTTTTAGTCAAATGACTCTGAAGTATTTTTTGAAGTGTATAATTAAAATATTCAAATGTGTACTGATAAGCCACTTTCAGAAGCTCTGAAGTACTCTTGAAGGTGACTTGGAAGAAACCCAAAACCAAACTTCCTCTGTTCCTGCTTTCCACAACACCTGATAGACACTTTGAATAATTTGTTTTTGAAGTGTTTTGTAATAAGATGCTTTTCACTTGTTGTTAACTTAGTAGAGTTAGTTCAGTTTGCACTTTATAGGCATTAGAAGTAGGGCACATTTTTAAATGACTGCACCTCATTACCTTTAATAAGAGCAGCCTCGTGTTACTGCTGTGGAAGCTATTCACAACTTCATTGGCATGTGTGATTTAATAAATGTGTTTATCTTATGCATATGATCATTGCCATCTCATCATAATGAAACCTTTTAAGCCCTTGACTTTTCTTCAGTACAGCCTGTTCTTAAATATATATATATGTGTGAGTGTGTGTGTGTGTGTGTGTGAAATCCTTAAATATGTATATAAATAACTTGGATAACTTGGACAATTTTCTGTGTTTACTTTCTGCAAGTTCTTAAAGAACTCAGGTTGCATGCAAGATACTGTTCTGTCATCTAAACTACATACCCAGAGCTGAAAAAGGATAACAGACATTTCACTTTGTCACATGATAACAGTAAGTTTGAAAAATAGTGGTGACATTTCCTTTCCTCTGTCAGGAAAGTAATTTGCTATGCTATATTCTGTGTTGGATCAATGATTTCTTGTACAATATATACTAACTGAAATATTTCACTCTGTGGATTGAGGTTTCTCATATATTTGTAGAAGTTCATAAATCATACCCTGTTTCCCTGATGCCAACACAATTTGAACATCCAAATTCTATTTATTAATGTGATAGCATTAATCTCTTTACTGTCAAATGCAATGTAAACATTTCCTTGTTTTAGAACAGATAAGAGCACACGTGGCATACTGTGAGATTTTATTCCCCAGGCACACTATGCATACTAGCCTTAACTCAACTCTCACTGTTGCTTCCTAACATACTACAAAGATCCAGGACAAGACTGAAATTTATAAGACAATGACCCCTTCCCTACCAAAGAAAAATCTTTGTTTACAAATGAAGTTTAGATCAAGCATAATATTTAGAGGAAAAAATGAATTATACCATTGACAAAATGAGTTTTAAAATTCTAAGTTGTGGACATCCTGTATGGTTTCACCAAAATATAAAACGGGCAGAGTTAAATGTCAATGCAGCATAACCTATGAGTCCTTACCACTTGTGGCAAACTTCAGAAATAGACAGCTAACACCCCAAAGTGGTAATTTTTCAAATTGTGATCACTGGTCACTTTGAATCAGGATCTCCTGGGAAATTCAGTAAAAATGACAGTGCGAGTTTGATGTATGATGCAGGGAACCCAAAGCCAGTACTCTGTGACAACCTACAGGGGTGTGAAGGAGAGGGAAGTGGGAAGGGGATTTGAGAGAGGGAACATATGTATACCTATGTATGGTTGTGAGAGTTGGACCTTAAAAAAGGCTGAGTGCGAAAAATTTGATGCTTTCAAATTTTGGTGTTGAAGAAGACTCTTGAGAATCCCTTGAACATCAAGATCAAACCAGTCAATCCTAAATGAAATCAATCCTGAATATTCTTTGAAAGGACTGATGCTGAAGCTGAAGCTCCAATACTTTGGCCACCTGATGCGAAGAGCTGACTCATTAGAAAAGACCCTGATGCTGGGAAGGATTAAAGACAGGAGAAGGAAGTGACAGAAGATGAGATGATTGGATGGTATTACTGACTCAATGGACATGAGTTTGAACAAGCTCCAGGAGATGGTGAAGGAAAGGCAATTTTAGAGTGCTACAGTCCATGGTGTCACACAGAGTCGGACACACCTGAGAAAATGAGAAATAAGAACAAAATGCTGATTCATATTGATGTGTGGCAGAAACCATCATAATATTTCAATTATCCCCCAACTAAGAAAAATAGAATAAATGGAAACTAGTTGGATATTCCCCAGGGCTATAAAGTCAGATATCTGTAAGGAAAATTCTTTTAGCCAACTAGCTTGGTGACATCAATGTGCAGTGATGTCTGAAGACTATGACTCTGTTCTGTTGACTCTGCTTTGTGAGTGATTTTCTTTCTTTCATTGTTGTCTCCCTTACTCTGCTTTCTGAAAAACATCTGGTGGGGATGTGGGTGATTGATGATGAGTGAGAAGCTTGAATCCTGAAAGAATAAGACCATAGACAGGGCAGAGGGAGAAAGACACAGCAACCAGGGCATTCTAGTGAGTGATTTTTCATGGACTCCATCTGCCAGAAGTGTCAGAGAGCCAGATTGTGGGGCTTAGATAAGAATTTCTCTTGGACCAGCAGTCTTCACTGTGTGAAAGCTGCAGCATCTGAATAAGAGCTTTGTATGTCAATCTGCCATCCAGCTGCAGGTTTCTGAAGATTTGCACATCACTTAAGTGAATAGAAAGTAAGGTAGGAGAAAAAAAAAAAAA
>SRVM01003213.1:0-10044 GCA_007570785.1 Antilocapra americana
AATTTTAAAATTTAAAAAATAATCTCATGAAATGAAAAGAGTGGTACAGAACTCTTTCAGAATAAAGACCAGAGACATGGCAACAGAATTTAATGCACAATACTGGATTGGATCCTGAAGCAAACAAGCAACCTCCCCCCACCCCCATCCCCAGAAAAAACGAGAGGGAGAGAGGAAGAAAGAGCAAACAGAGAAAGAGAGAGAGGAACCAAACAGAGATAGAAAGACACAGAGAGAGACACACTAAGAGGCTTGATTCTGCAAATTGAAAGAATACATAATTACTCAACTGGGAAAATCAACCAAAAACATCCAATAAATAATACATATCCCAGATAACACTGGACAGCAAAAATTTGGCACACTACTAACTTCTCCAAATTTGGGTAGATTCTCCACTAACTTTAGAGTTTACATAAATGAAAGGCAAAAATAGTTGGAAGCTATTAATTCATAGTTATCTGACAAAGAGAAAACCATTTATTTGAAAGACTATGAATGTGATTACCTCTGCAACTCTTTGCTTCAGTGCATACTTCAAGATTCAAGATTTGTACCCCTCAAAAAGCCAACAAACAGAAACAAAAGTTTGGTCATTTCTCTTCATGTGGGATCTTCCTTTTTCTCCCCCATGAAGAGAAAAATATATTTCAAAAATGTATTAAGACTAAGTCAGAGGCCCACGTTTTCTGGTATTAGGGTTGAGGTCATCAACAGTAAAGCTGTATCAATAAGGCAGAACCAGTATTGTGAAATTTTGTGTATTGCTTTGGCTCATTGTAAAGGATATAGGGACTCCCATGGTAGCTCAGCTGGTAAAAATAAAAATCTGCCTACCATGCAGGAGATCCCGGTTTGATTCTTGGGTTGAGAAGATCCCCTGGAGAAGGGATAGGCTATCTACTCCAGTATGCTTGGGTTTCTCTGGTGGCCCAGACAGTAAAGAATCTGCTGCAATGCAGGAGACCTGGGTTCTATCCCTGGGTGGGGAAAATCCCCTGGAGAAGGAAATGGCAACCCACCCTAGTATTCTTGCCTGGAGAGTCCCCATGGACAGAGAAACGTGACAGCTATAGTATGTGGGGTTGCAAAGAGCAGGACACGACTGAGTGGTTAAGCACAACACAGCAAAGTATGTAGACATTTAACCTAAGATTAAATTACAAACCCAAAAGCTGAGTATATATTGATAGCATGATTTTGACTGATCAACTCATTTTTCTGCTACAAATTCAAGCAATTCTACCAACATAAGATAGCTGTTTCTGGTTTTGCTTGTTTTCGTTTTGTTTCTTTCTTTCTTTTGACTGGTAGTTATTTCTTCCTGTATGTGGGTGTGTATATATATATATATATATATAGAGAGAGAGACCATCACCCCTTTTATATTTGCCTTTACTTAAAAAAACTCATATTGCAAATATAAAAATGAACATTGGTTTTATGATTGTCTACATAAATAATTAACCTTTTTATAAATAATATGTTTTACATGTGCTACTATAGCCTCTTTTACCTGTCAATTATACACACATTATAAAAAAAGTAATGCCTGCTAGTTGACAGGTTCATTAAATATGTCAGAGGCTTGTAAGGATAGACTTTTCACAATATTTAAAAAAAAAACATTAAATAAATGCCAGATTTTGAATATCTGACACATATGCATGAAGTTTCATCACACATTAGCCATGTTTTGCTGACAGTCTGCTCTTAAAAAAGTTGGCAAAGAAGGAGCAGTAGTGAGAATTTAAGAAAACTGCTGTGAGATACTGCATTTAGAGTGTGACCTTTCAGCTGTCACGATGATTACCCTAGATATACACCAGCAAAAGCATGCGAGGCCAACATATTGTGAAGTAGATATAAAAAAGAGGCTCAAGATATATAGTTAGGTACCATATAATTCAAGAGAGAAGCTTAAAAAGAGAACCAGTAAAAGAATAGAATACTGACGAGATATCTAAGCCAACAAAGAGATAATCAATGACTTATGGTAACCTTACTGAGAGATATCACACACACACAAACTAAATAGATTATGTGCTAAAAATTAAAAACAAAATTAGAATTTGTATTATTATTTGGTAGTGCAAATATAAATGGAGAAAATGTGTTATGTGATAGAAAATGATATAAATTATAACATTTATATACGTGGGAACATAGTATTATAAGATGACAGAATTTCCTTATATGTTCAAAAATTATTAACAGGCATAAAACATCTTATATAGTACGAACACAGGTCATTACCATAGAAGTAGATCAAAATTCACTAGAATATACGAAAGGAGTTAACACTTGAAGATTTGGAGAATTTACTTCTCAGTAGTTGAAAGAAACTTTGTCAGTAAATGTCTTTCTTCACAAATAAGAAAGTGTAAGTAAAACAAACAGTTGAGGTCAATGATATCTAAAATAAACTATAATTAAAATCTGAGCATTTCTATCAAAATATTTTGGAACTGGAGCTGTCACATGCTGAAGCTCTCCTGCATGTTTATTGTTCTAAACAACTGAATAGCTTGTTGAAAAATCAAGTTAAGGAAGTATCAATGTATTTTAAAAGTTCATATAAGTGAATATCTATCATTTGTGTAAAATTATAAATAGGTAAACATATAAATAATCTTTCTTTACACCTGTGAGTGTGATATTTTATTCTGTCTCAAAGTCACTTAGATTTCTTGTTTAATAGGGCAAGTGTGGGGTGAGAGCAGATTAGCCAAGATGGCATGTTCAGGCTCTGGCCGCACGTCTTGTGAATAATTAGTATGTAACAGATGAGGTCATTTATAAGACTGCATATGCGTGTCATGAGGTACATGCTTGTTCACGGGCTGCTTTGTGCAGTAAGTCAGTATGAGCTCCTCCTAAAAATATGTTGGTGTTACTGCAGCATCATGGTTGCGTCTGTTGGGTCAGCCATGAGAGAAGGGCAGTGTGCCTACTGCTACAGCTGCTGTGAAAGCCAGGAGAGAATAAATGTATCTGTAGTAAATGACTCCTCGAGTCTCCTTCCAGCCTCTTAGATCATGCCTTGCCTACCCTGGGTTCAGTGAGCAGTTTGGGTAGTATGAACAGCAGGACAATTGGCATCAAGAACAGGATCAGCAATACAGCATTTCAAAGATATAACTAGAAAAGAAAACTATAGATCAATACCCCTAATGAACATAGATGTTCAATCCTTAACAAAATATCAGCAAATCCAGTCTAAAGTGTATAAAAAGAATATATCATGTCATGTATACCATAACAAAGTATGATTTATCCTAGGTGTTCTGGGCTGGTATAACATATGAATATTAACTGATATATCACATCAACAGACTAAAAATATTACATGATTATACCAATAGATGCAGAAAAGCATTTGAGAACTAGACATGATAAAACATTAAATAAACTAAGAATAGAGAAGAACAGGGCTTCCCTGGTGGGTCATATGGTAAAGACTCCACCTGCAATGCAGAAGACCCAGGTTCAATCTCTGGGTCTGGAAGATCCCCTAGAGAAGGAAATGGGAACCCACTCCAGTATTCTTGCCTGGAGAACTCCATGGACAGAGGAGCCTCGAGGGCTGCAAACCATGGGGTCACAAAGAGTCAGACATATGTGAGTGACTAATACTCACTTTCAGAAGAAATCTTAGTGTTATAAAGACTATGGAAATCCTACAACTAACATACTTAATAATGAGAAGCTTGCAGCTTTTCCACTAAGATTAAGTACAAGGAAAGGATGATCCCTCTCACTACTCATTTTCAACATTGTACTAGAAGTTCTTGCTAATACTAAAAGGCAAAACAGGAAAATAAAAGATATATAGATTGGGAATGAAGACATAAAACTACTTTTGATTGGAGATGACATCATTGTCTAGGTAGAAAATGAGAAAAATAGTCATAAAGTTAACCATAACTAATAAATGATTATAGAAAATTTTCAAGACATATTCAACTATCAATGATGAAAGTTAAAGTGTCTGTTGCTCAGTCGTGTCTGACTCTTTGTGACCCCATGAACTGTAGCTCACCAGGCTCCTTTGTCCACAGGATTCTCTAGGCAAGAATACTGGAGTGGGTTACCATTCCCTCCTCCAGGGGATCTTCGTGACCCAGGGATCATACCCAGGTCACCTGCATTGCAGGCAGAGTCTTTACCATCTAAACCTACAGAGAAGTCGAACTATCAATACTTTCCTGCAAACTAGTAATGCACAAATGGAGTTTAAAATTAAACACATACTACTATTTACATTAGTAACCCCCCAAAGTGAAAATCTTAAGGATAAATTTAACAAAATTTGTCTAAGGAAAACCTCTATGAATCTGATGAACAAAGTTAAAGAAAATCAAATAAATGGAGAGATAATCCATGTTCATGAATAGGAAGATTCAATATTGTTAAGGTTTCATTTCTTCCCAATGTGATCTATAGATTCACTGCAATGCTAACCAAGATCTTAGCAAGTTATTTTGTGAATATAAATTATTCTAAAGTGTATATGAAGAGGAAAACCCAAAAGTTGCCAGCACTGAATGAGAAGAAGGAGAACAAAGTTGGGTGATAGACTCTACCTATATTCAATCCTTACTACTAAACCTTACTAATAAGTTACAGGGTTTCTCAAAGGACTCAGTGGTAAAGAGTCTCCCTGTCAAGTAGGAGATGCAGGAGACAAAGGTTTGATCCCTGGGTTGGGATTATCCCCTGGAGAAAGAAATGGATACCCACTCCAGTATTCTTGCCTGGGAAATCCCAAAGACACTGGAGCCTGGTGCGCTATAGTCCATGGGGTCACAAAAGAGTCAGACACAACTTAGTGACTAAACAACAACAACAAATAAGCCACAGTCATTAAGATACTGTGGTATTGGTGAAAACAGAGACAAATAGATCAATAGAACAGAATAGAGAGCCCATAAATACTCCTATATAGTCAACTGGTATTTGAAAAAGAAGCAAAGGCAATACAATAGACCAATTATAGATCCTTCAAAAAATGGTGCTGAACAAATAGACATCCATATTTATTTTAAAAATTAAAAGTTAAATTAAAAATGAATATAGACATACACCCTTTGCAAAAATTATAGGCATACACTCTTTGCAAAAATTAATCTAAAATAAACCAAAGATCTAAATGTAAAACACAGAAGTATTCAATTCCTAGGAGATAACATGGGAGAAAACCTTGATGACCTTGGATATGGTAATGCCTTTCTAGATACAGCTCCAAATACATGGTCCACAAAAGAAATAATTCATAAGATAGATTTCACAAAAAGCAAGGAAAAAAGAAAGAAAGAAAGAAATGAAGAAAAAACTTCTACTTTGCAATAGATAATTTCAAGAGAATTTTAACATAAGCCTCAGACTGGGAGAAAGCATTTGCAAAAGGCACATTTGATATAGATTATTATCCTATGTGAAGATTACTTAAAATTCAACAATAGGAAAATAAACAATCTGGTTCCAAACAGGTCAAAAGTCTTAAGGGACACCTAACCAAAACAGACATAAAGATGGCAAACAAGCATATGAAAAGCATATGTATGTCATCAGGGAAATACAAATTAAAATTATAATGAGATATCACTACATTCTTGCTAGAAAGGCCAAAATTGGAACGTTGATAACAACAAATGCTGGTGATGTTGTGAAGCAATAGGAATTCGTATTCATTACTGGTGGGAATGAAAAATAGTAGAAACATTCAAAGACAGTTTGGTAGTTTCCAACAAAACTAAGCTTTCACTTACCATAGGATTTGGCAATCAACCTTGGTATTTACACAAAGTAACTGGAAACATATGCCCTCATGACAACTTGTACAACATGGTTATTGTAGCTTTTTTTTATAATTGCCAAAAGTTGGAAGCAATCAAGATGTCCAGTAAATGTTCAGTAAGATATTCAGTAAGTGAATGGATATAGAAACTATGATGTATCCAAATAATGAAATATTCTTAGCCCTAAATAGAAATGAGATGGAGAAAACTTCAACGCATATTACTAAGTGAAAGTGCCAATCTTAAAATGTTATATATGATTCCAACTATATGGCATTCTGGAAAAGGTAAAACTGTAGTGGTAGTAAAGAAGATCACTGGTTACCAGGTATTGGGACTGAGGGAGATTTGAACTGGTAGAATATAGAGGATTTTTAAGAAATAATTTTTAAGAAAATAATCTCAATGATATTATAATGATGGATACTTATCACTGCAGACTTGGGTGTGCCAATATAGGTCCAACAATTGTAACAAAGGTACCACTGTGGAGAGTTATGTTGAAAATGGAGGGTACAGGCATGTGTAAGGACAGGGCATGTAAAAAATCTCTGCACCCTTATCTCAATTTTATGTGAACTTATAAGTGCTCTAAAAATACAATTAAAAAAAAAACAAGATTGAGGATGTGATCACCTACATGGTTTACTTTTAAGAACTTAATAAGCTGGTTTACTATAACGTACCTATTATTTATATGTGAAAAGTCATCATGTGAAATGCATTCCCTTGTTTGTAGAAGAGATGAAATGTTTATAAAAACTTTAAATAATGTTTCCATGCTATATTTAAAACATACAAGTTATCGCCTCCTCAAGGCCACATAGAGATCAATTTGACAGCAAGATAAACATTTATGGCTGGAGGGTGTCAGTGGAGGCAGAACTGTATTCACTACTTTGCTAAGGTATTGCTAGTACACCACAGACTATTTTTGACACTGTTGAATGAAACATATTTCTCCACATATAGTTACATATTATGAATATCTGTATATAAGATATACAAGACTTGGAATAAAGATGAATATTAAAATTCAGTATAAAAATGTTATATAAATGGCTCTTTTCAATAATAACTTATAATTCACTGTTTTTTCCAACTAAAATTTCTGAAAATAAAAATGGCTTTAGTTATTATTGTTTTTATTTTTATGCCACTAATTAGAAGTTGCAATTTACATATTACCTCCAGTTCTCTTCAACATGAAACAATATTAACTTATTTATAGTAAATTATGTTTTTTCCAATTTGCTTCAATATTTAACTTTTGTTAAATTTGTTAATTGAACTAATTTTTATTTAGATAGTAAAATTTAATTCTCATAGAGATATTTCTCAGATAAATTAAACACCTTTTATAATATTTTTGCTTCTCCAGTAATTCTTCTTATTTCATTACACATATCATTCAAAAATATTCATTGATAATATACTTCATGTCATGCAGTCTAACTACTAGGGCCCATCACTAAACAAGACTGTCCTCTTGGAGATATTATAATCCTTCTCTCAGGGTCTATACATTGAATACTGATTTAAAGATTTTCTAATATCACTCATGTTAAAGATACACATTTCCTGATTCATGTGATTTCTGGAAATAAGACTCATCAGGGAAAGGAAAATTGGGGGCACTAAAAGACAATTTTCTAGTGTCTCTGAAAATCTGAAGGAGGAGTTGTAGCTATCATAAACAATGCTTTAACTGATATTGTACCTGATGCTTGCTTGCTTGAAAGTCGCTTCAGTTGTTTCCGACTCTGTGCGACTGTATGGACTGTAGCCAGCTAGACTCCTCTGTCCATGGGATTCTTCAGGCAAGAACACTGGAGTGGATTTCCATGCCCTACTCCAGGATTATACCTGTTTGTAAAAGAAATATATTTCAGTATAGTAGAAGATAAATCCAATTTCGGTAGCAGTTCTTAAACTACTTCTCTTTTTTCCCCATTTTTAAAAATGTTTCTCATAGGTCTTTCACACACTGTATTTACCTGATAGAGCTGTAAATGTTTCCTTATTATCAATACAATTACCAACACTAGCAAAATAATTAGACATTGTGAAGAGGAGAACTAAATTTTGCACAAAATCTTGATAGACTTAAAATTATCGATCCAAATGTTAAATATTCTCAAGTTTCCTCAAGCTGCAAGTAATAGCTCCCTCATTCTGTTACTATGATATATATTTTGATGTGGACACTTAGGTGATTTTTAAATATTTGAGTTATTTCAGTTATTTTTATGTCTTAGAAACTAACCTTTCGTTAGAGTAATAAAAATTAAGAAATGCACCTTTTGGTATCTATGTTTAAGGTGAAATCCTAAATTCAAACATCAACTTGTTCAATCTATTCAAACACATCTTTTGAAAATAGAGCATTTACCAAGTTTTTCAGAGTCTCTGTATCAAACATGTTGCTAAATATAATGTATCAGTTGTTTTCATTTCTTTGCACATATTTCAATATCAGATAATTATGCAAGAAGAGCACAGTTAGTTTTATACTGAGAAATGGTGTGCAGGTGTAGTTTGAGATGCTTTGACAAGTTCTTTTATTTAAATATTTATTTCGTTAAGTATACAATGTAACATTTATTTGTAATTAAAGCTAATTTAATGACCTAAAGCCAACAAAGACTTGATAATTATTGATTAAAAAACTCACACACTGTGAAGCAATAAAAAGTAGAAAATATTTCTTGGTAGAGAGAAATCATTTAATACTACTTAACCATGTCTCCAGGGTCTGATCTACAAAACCCTATGACATGAATTATATTTTCAGTATATTCAATTTTCCCTTACATACTCTGTAGTCAAGAAAAGAAAAGGGATTAAAGAGGTCATTTTATTAAGGGGAATACTGAAGTTAGCTTCATGCAGGATTGTTGAAGAAAAAAAAATATTTTCAAGAGGATCAAACGGAAGAATCATTGACCCAGTAGTAGGCTAGGGTTCCTAGAGGTATTGGTGACCTTCTATCACAGTATTTTTGAAAAGAATATTTCTCATTAAATATATTTTTATAAAGATCATGTAAGAAATTTTATTCTGTGCTAAATATCATCCTAAATAAATAACTCTATTTTTCCAAGAAATTACCAATATAGGTTATAAGAAAAATTTGAAATTGTATTTTATGTCCCTAAATAACTATTAATGGGAAAAAAAATTCTACAAAAAATTCAAAAGCTATGCTTAAGTAACTCCAATAATTTGTTCACAATATAAAAATACAGACAATAAAATTAAAAAAAAATTACCTGCTGCTTATTCTGCTTCCTCATTTCAAGAAAATCACTTATATCATTTAGGTGGGCAATTTTCAATTCCTCTATGTATAAAATACTAAAACCATAAATTTATGGATAGAGATATGTTATTGTGTTCCTCCTCTCAACAAATATTCTATGAATAATTTTTCTGAATCAAATCTATTGATACCTTGGTATTTTTCAAAAGGTAACAATAGATCTTGAAGTTATTTTATTAGTTCATTTGGATTCACATTAGTGCTTTTATCTCCTGAATATAGGCAGGTATTTTCATAAAAGAATTATATGGAACCTATAAATCCAATTTATAAATAGTAACAAAGTTGTTTTTAAAAAATAAGTAGCAGAAAATACTTAGGTATACTCAGAAATCAAACTAATCCTTCAACCCAGAGAAAGGAGATTTTCTCTCGATATATATTTACTGTGGTGTTATTTGAAATAAATTATTAATACAGAGCTTTTCCACACAACAATACTGTCCTCAGTAATACTAAAATAAAAAATAGCAATGGCAACAAATTATTAGTGAATTTTTGTCATTATATATAATTAGTTGAAGAACAGATGATTTAGAATACTGTAAACAATTAGTTTATATAGGTTTATTTTCCTTTACTTATTTATAGCTTAGAAATTATTACTGGTTTTTGTATACCAATCATTTGATAATCTCACAAATAGTATCCTCTATTATAAAGCCTCAAAACTGAATATTGTATGAACTCTGTGACTTAGATGAAGAAATTAGATGATACGAATGTTATATTTTTCTGTTTATGGCAACTTTGAAATGCAATTATTCAAATTTAAAAAACCATCAAAAAATTCAGCAATAAAATCTAATGCACAAAATAAATGGTGTTTAAACTATATGCATGTGGGAGTATCTAATTTTTAAATATGATCACCTTTACTGTAATCATCACAATATTTTGTGAGTTACAGTATTTTTTTTT
>SRVM01003219.1:0-20601 GCA_007570785.1 Antilocapra americana
CAAGTGCGCCCCGTTCCCTGTGCACCTTCCTGTCTGCACGCTGCCAGGCTGGCATCACGCACAGGCGACCATCTTGATGAGCGCAGGTCCTTGACATTGAAGGGAATTGGACACCCCTGGGTCTGGGCCGGTTTGTCCCTCTGGTGTGAAATGCATAGTTCACATGCATGTATGTGTGTCTGTGTGTGAGCGCATGGGCAGGTGCATGCCCATGGACGTGTGTATGGGTTTGTTTCAGGGAGAGCGCACATCCACAGATCCATGCACATAAGTGTGTGCATGTGTCTGTGTGCAGAGCTGCTTGCACATGGACATGTATGTGTGGTCACGAGAGAGTGTGTGGTCAGGTGCATGCACATGGGTGTGTCCCTGTGTGTCTGTGTGTGTGTGTGTGCTTCAAAGGGAGCACAGTTGAAATGCATTCACATGGGCATCTGTGTCTGCGTGCATGCTTCACTCGTGGGAGTGGAGTGTCCTGGACCTGGAGGCATGTTATCAGGAATGTGGAACCTGCTGTGCCTTCCCACCTGGGGAAGGGAAGCAGGTACTGCTGTTAAACTCACTGGGGAATGCATAAGGCTGGGCTTCCTGGGGTTCCAGGCACACAGACTGCAGGGACTCCAGGCTGTGTACTTGCCCAGGACCCCTCAGAAACACAGGAGGAACCGGCTAGACTCAAGGACTGGGAGAAGGCAATGTTACCCTGGACCCCACCCAGTCTCTTGCCCTCTCCCATTCCTGATCCCCATCCCCTGGCTGGAGAGTCCTCTCAGCCCTCAAATCCAAGGCCAGCAGCCTTCCCCCACCCGCCAGTGCAGGAAGAGAGGCCCCCGGCAGTGGCTGCCCAGGGGTGGTGCATCCCTTTCCTGCTTTCCCACCCACGCAGTTTCTCTCTTTTCTGACTCCGAGTCAGTTTTAGGGTGTGGGTAGACCAGGTCTAATGCCTGTGTCTGTCCCCTGCTCTGTCGCCTAGAGGAGCCCAGTGGGGAGCCTCGACTTATATCTCCCTCAGGGGCCCACTGTCAGGTTGGGGGTACATTTGTAAGTATAGTCCTTCTGTAGAAGGTGGCTCCGTAGAACACGATGGACTGAAGGTGGGGAGGGGCTAAGCCACACGACTCACCAGAGTCCTCCCTCTGCCCACTCCACATCTGTACCTCTGCTCTTCATCCATAGTGATAGCTAACATTTGCTATAATCCACAAACTATTTCATGTGCTTTCCATATGTTTGTCCATCAGGTCAGTTTTCAGACAGTATTGCCATGTTGATAGCCTGTCTCCCATGATGCAGGTCTCCTCCTCACAAATCACACACACCCACTGTCTCCCCAACACCAGCGACTCAAAAACTTTGTGCATTTTGGCTTCTCCATTTCTCAAAACTATGATGACTTCAGTGCTCAGTCAGGCACTGGACTTAAGTTGGGTCTAAATGGTTAGATCTGCAAAGGGAATTGATAATGCCAATGACAAATAATATGTGTGACAAGAGAGTGACAAAAGTATGAAGGAAAGACACTGTATGATAGAATGAGTTTTGCAGAGAGTTTACCATTGGGACTAGTGCATGGTTTTGAGTGAGTGTGACAGAGGGAGTGTGTGATTGGGACAAGAATTTAAACTGGCAGAATGTGTTGGGAAGAAACTAAGATGCAGATGATAGTGATAGCAGTAGAGAGCCCACACCATGATAGATGATAACTAAACAAGTACAGCGAATGGTGAACGGTGCTGCCGGATTCATGGTCTCCAAAGGAGAACATTTAATTCTGAACCAAAAGTGACACACTTTCAGTCACTCAGTGCTTTGTGTAGGAGAAATTTTGTTAAAGTGAAAGTGGTAGAAAAAGCTTCTGACATAGATATCAGAATGGGGTTGTAAGACTACCACATTTGCTAATTTAAGCAGAGCATTATAAACTTTCCTGCTAGCTGCTGAGAATAGATAAAAGAATGACTCAAGCTATGAAAATTTTGCCCAGACCCTTTCCCATACATACATCTGAGGATGCCATTGGCAGGATATTAACCAGGAGAAATGGGTGAACCCAGAGCTCAAGGTGATGGAAGTTTTACCCAGACCTTCTCCCATATCATAAGTTCTGAGCTCAAAAAAAGCATGTACTTGAGCAAGAGATTATGCTGCCTACCAGGCATTTGTGTCTAAGGAAAAATAATGTGAAAAAGAAAGAATGTTCACCTCCTCCTTAAAGAGCCTTGGTCTCCCTAGCATCCTGAATAAGTTAACTCTCTCACAGATACCATGACAGAGTGTGTGGCACACAGAGTGTCAGAGACAGAGTCTAGGAGAGATCAGGTGTGAGAGAGAATAAGTGTGATGGAAAAAGCATTATAGAGTGACACAGGAATATTAAAGACAAAGAGTGCATGTGACAGATACTCTGCCTCAGTATGAGAAAGCAAATCTGAGAGACAATATGTATCTGAAGAAACTGGGTCTGTCCCACATGTCAGAGTGTGACTGGGAATGAGGCTGACCATGGCAGGCAATAACCTGGGAAGGTGGATCAATCCTCAGGGCCCGTGTTTCTCTGAGGGCAGACATCGCCAGGTCTCCTCCAGTCTGGAGGAAGTCAGCGACTTGACTAGGCTTAGATGCCCAAGCTGCATTCTTCCCCATCAGTTTCATCAGTAATAAAGCTGATACTTAGGTTGAAACACATGAAAGGGGGATGTGTCAAAGGCTGCAGATGCTCAGCTGGACCTGTTTGGAAGGAGTGGGAAAGGACTCGAAGCAGGCATGAATGTGTGGAATTCCCTGGGGGTTCATTGGATGGGAATCCACCTGTCAATACAAGGGACACTGCTTTGATGCCTGGTGCGGGAAGATCCAACCTGACACAGAGCAAAGGACCTTTGGCCCACAACTACTGAGCCCGTGCTCTAGAGCCCATGTTCTGCCCTAAGAGAAGACACCACGATGAGAAGCCTGTGCTCAGCAACTAGAGTGTAGGCGCCACTGGACACAACTAGAGAAAGCCTTTGTGCATCAACGGACACTAAGAACAGGCAAAAATATATAAATAAAGTCATCACGATGAGAGGAGAGCAGGCCAGCTTCTCCAAATAAAGGGCAGTGCAGAGCTGGGCTCGGAATCCTGTACGAAACCCAAATGGGAAGTAAAGCCTTGCAGCCGCTTACAGAAGACTAAAAGTACTCTCTGTCTCAGGCTGCCCTGTGGATGCTACAAAGGGGGAGCAGTAAGCAGACATTGTTACAGTTATCTTTGTAGGTTTAGTAGATATTAATAGGTTTTCGCCATAAACCGTGGTGAAAAACCAGGTCAGGGCAGAACCAGATTCACATGGGTACATAGAGTTGGTGTGGACACTTTGGTCAGACTTGTGGGAGGAAAGCCCAAAGACTGTACCAAGCAAGGGTCTAGCGTGTTGATGCCTGGTATTGTCCATCCAACAAGTGGAAATGCATGAATTAACCAGCCCAACCAGAAGGTCTGACAGTAGGGCAGAAGGAGAGTCAGTGAGATGTTTTGGTGGCTCTGACTCCCGCCTCCACAGAGGACACCCTGTGGACGCTCTCGTACACCCCATGGAGGGGACTGGTCACAGTTTCCCAGGAGCAGAAATGCTGGAGTTCAGGGATGTGCAGCCTTCAATGGATTCAGTCGTGCCAGGCTGCTCCCTGCTATGGCTGCACCCATCTGCACTCCTACCGCATCCAGGCGACCTTTGAAGGTTTCTTCTTCTGTAACTAGCCTATTTGTATCCTTTGCCCATTTCCACAAATCAGAATTGTAGTTATCATGCTGATGATCAGCAGGATATCAAAAATATTGGTATATTCTTGATTTCTTCTGCTATGGGCTTAAACCAATGTTTAGGAAGTACTTCTTCACTCCTAGCTCACAAGGATATTTTCTTACATTTTCTATAGTAGCTTTATTTATTCAGTAAGTCAAGGAACAAGTTTTGCTGGACACCGTTCCAGGCCTCCATGCAGGTTCCAGTCCAGCTGGAAGAGACTGTTAAGAAATGAAAAAGCAACAACACTAGGTAGCATGTGGTAAGATGATGAGAACTCTGGCCTGAAGAACATGAGGAGAACAAGAGGGAGCACTTGGACGAGTGGTTTTCCATTTTCAACTGGGTGTTCGGTGTCAGCTTTATTGTGAAGCAGAGACTGAGTGAAGAGTTGTAGGGGGTTTGGGAACGTGAGGAGACAGGTATGGCTAGAGCAGAGTGGGTGAAGCGGGGAGCAGCAGGACAGGAGGCCGAGAACTGACAGGGACTGGATGTGGAGGCCTCAGGGTACATGCTGAGGGCTTGTGCTCGGAGTGAATTGGGAGGTGGTGGAGGGTTGCTGTGGGTTGGATTGTTCCCCCAGGAAAAAAAGCTGAAGGCCTAACCCCAGGAGCCTGTGTATGTGACAAAATCATGCCACTTTGAAAAATTCACTGTTTTTACTAATTGATTTCGGGCTTTAATAATAGCTATACGGAACTAAGTGTTCTCTTAGTTAAGTGATGACCTCTGATAAAAACTCACATCAGATTTTGATGGCCGAATGTTGAAAATAGAATTCCCTGCTGTTTTCAAGTACTACAGGCCTCACCAGACTCACATGGCATGCCCCACATCCAGATTTTTCACTGCAAGCCATTCAGCAGGTGGCTGGAAAAAGCACTGCTTCTGGTCAGGCAAACCATGGCTTTTGTCTGGTCAGAAACTAGCTTCAGTAGTTTATAGTATAATCAACGACCCTGCCAGATATCACAGATAAGGTTATATTTGGTACTGACATTAAAACGGAACAGGACCCAGCCTGCCTCCCCACTCTTAGGCCCTCACCTCTCTTTATCCCATGGCTGATGCTCCCAGCTGCCATGGGTACCGGGTCAACAGCATCTCTAGGCCATGATGTAAGGCAGAGACAACCAGAGTAGCCGGGTTTGCATTTGGGGGAACCAGGCCAAAGGCACACCCTACAGCCAAGGGGAATCCTGGTGCTGAGAGAAAGGGGGAGAAGCCACGAGAACTTCCTCACCCTCCCTGGTCTAGGACCAGGCTGATTACCACAAACAGTTTTTCCTGAAACTCTAGACTAAGCCCCTAATTTAAAGAAGGCTATGTTGGCCCATAAGGCTAACCTGAGATGCAAGGTTCAGGAAACCTAGCCTGAAGTTATCTGAGCCCCAGGCCACTTGAGATCTGGCTCCTTACTCCACAAGGCACCTCCCTAATTTTCCAACTTTCTACTTTATTATCTTTGAATTTAAATTGCATTTAATCTTATTTCTTCATTTTAATTGTGCCATATGCTTTTACAAATTTAGTTGTTGGGTTTGTTTCCCCTAAGACACAGTGGCACTGTGCAGGCTCTAGCAGGGGGCCCAATGGGAGAGAGCAGAGCTGTGACAGACCCTTCCCACATGGGCACCTCACTGATGGCAGATGGGGCACTGGAGGGCCTAAGGGACAGGGTGGCCCTTCTAGTCAAGGCTGCTGGTCACTGGAACTCCCCAAGGCCAATCGTGACCCTGACCACACTTGGCACCACACATGGACATTGAGTCATGGGTGACCTCTGTGGGACGTGTCCCTTCTGCTTGATTGAAGCCATTTGTAAATTATACTGTGCTATAGAAGGTGATAAGCAGTGTGGGGAAAAAGAGGGTGAAGAGGATTGACTGCCCACCAGGCAGTGGGGAGGGTGAACACAAGAGGAAGTAGGGTGGGAAGATGAAACCTGGGCAGACTCGGAGATGAGGGAGGCAGCCAGGAGCTATATATTTGTGTGCAGCCAATGCAGGGAGAACAGAGTATGCAAAAGCACTAATTGCTCAGAAAACCTGTAATGTTGAGGGTGCAGCCAAGAGGCCTGTGTGGTTGGCATGGAATGAGCACAGCAGAGGAGGTGCAGAGGCAATGGGGGCTCACAGAGGAGAACGTGGGGTCTTTCTGGGCATTATAAGGACCTCCGGCTTATATTCTGAGTGAGAATAAAGCCAGTGAAGGGAACTGAACAGGGGAGACATATCTGGCTTACATTTTGAGAGGAAGGATCACTGTAGCCACTAGAGCAGCTGGGTGCTGGCAGGTGAGATACTCCATCACCGTCACCCCAAGGACCATCGCCACCATCCCTGGAAGCAACCCCTGCCTCTCTCCAGCACATTCAGGCAGGGCTCTCTGGTTTGTGTCCTGGAAGACTCTGTTCACGAATATGGAGGCACAGGACCAGCTCTGCCCTGCCGCTGGCTTCAAACATCCCCTTAAAAGCAGCCAAAATATATGAAGCTCAGGATGTGAGAAAACTGGGCATCAGGCCAGGGAGGATTAGCAATGATCTCTGGGAGCTGCACAAAGAAGAGAGCAGTTGTGCAGCTGCCCCAGCTTGCCGTCTACACTGACCTCCCAGGCCGTGTCCAGCCGGGGCCCTGGGTGTCGAGGGGAGATCACAGAGCAGAGGTTGTTGCAGCTGGCAGGTGGCAGATCAGAGAGGAGAGAGCGGCAGAGGGAGGACAGAACCCTGTCCATGGGCAGAGAGTCCACTGGAGCCATAATGCAAATGCTTTCAAAATGTAAGCCTGATATGTCTCGCCTTCAGTTCCCTTCATGTCCTCTTCATTCAGGGGACATCACCGACAGTAGTCAGTGGGATGTGGTCTCGGTCTCCCACCTATTAACCCTTAAGGCAAGACTCAACAGGATCAAAGTGTTTCTAAGTTAATAAACAACATATTTTTGAAAGTTGTCTAATATACCTGGGGAAAAATATACCCAGCACACAAGGAAAAGAGTATGCCAAGAATAGAAACATCCAAACCATTATGAGGAGAGAAATCAATGGATAAAAGGCATCTCAACTGGAAAGGAAAAAGTAAAGCTATCTGCAGACAACATGATAGTCTATGCAGAAAATCAAGTGGAACCTACAAAATAAGGACAAGATCTAATCAAAGAATTTAGCAATATTGTAGGATAAAAGATATATTAAGAGAGAGTTAAATCCCCATGCCCAGTCACTCAACTAATTGTCCCAGGACTTTTCTTCACTGACTTGGAACAAGTCCAGTCAGCCACAAAATTCTTATTTTAGCGCCTTGGTTTTTTCTCTCCTCATGCAAACTAAGTTTTTTATTTTAGTGCAAAAACAAGCCAATTGTGGCAGGGATGTTGGGAAATCAGCAATTGGGAAACAGGTATATTTTCTGAAGAGACCTTGTGATCAAGAGTCCTTTTTTTAAGAGAGTCTGTTTCCTCCCTGTTTCTTGTTTCATTTTGCTGCATCTCATGACTTGTAGGGTGTTAGTTCTCTGACATGGAACAAAAGCTATGCCTCCCATAGGGGAAGCCTGGAGTCCTGACCACTGGACTGCCAGGGAATTCTCTGTGTTCCAGAGTCTTAAAAAAGAAATAGAGAAATAAACATTTAGGTCAATATTTCTATCTTTTGGAATATATTGACACTTTAAGAAAATAACCATTATTGGAAGGAATTATATGCATGAATTCCAGTGAATCATTAACCAAAGTAATGAAAAAATTGTCAATACCTGGAAGAGTCCCTGGTGCTGGCAAAGTTTGAGGGCAGAAGGAGAAGAGGCTGTCAGAGGATCAGATGGCTGGATGGCATCAGGGATGCAATGAACATGAACTTTGGCAAACTCTGGGGGATAGTGAGCAACAGAGAGGCCTGGCAAGCTGAAGTCCATGGGATTGCCAAGAGTCATACACGACTAGGTGACTGAACAAGAACAGCTGCCCAAGCCAAGTTCTTCCCAATAAGTTTCATCAGTAATAAATCTGATATTTAGGTTGAAACACATGCAAGGGGGATGTGTCAAAGGCTGCAGATGCTAAGCTGGATCTGTGTGAAAGGAGTGGTAAGGGACACATGGTAGGCGTGAGTGGGTGGTGTCAGTGAACTCCTTGTAGAAGAAATGATTCAGGTGGTCCATTTTGTAAAGCCACACACTTTTCTTTTCAAATTTCAAAAGAAAGGTTGTGCTATAGGTAAAGGATCTGTCTGCCAATCCAAGAGATGCAACCGACAGAGCCTCAATCCCTGGGTGGGGAAGATTCCCTGGAGAAGGAAATGGGAACCCACTCCAGTATTCTTGCGTGGAGGGCTCCAGTCCATGGGTCACAAACAGTCAGACACGATTGAGCCCACACACAAATATACTTTTAGTCCAGGAGAAAGCAGAGGTTAGAGGAATGGCTTCAATTCAGGACAGAGCCAGGTAAAACATGAGGAGGGCTTCACTGGAGGCTCAGTGGACAGAATCCACCTCTCAGTGCTAGGGACACTGCATGGTCTGGAAAGACTCAACATGCCATGGAGCAACTGAGCCCATGCCCCACAACTACTGAGCCTGTGCTCTAGAGCCGATATTCTGAAATAAGAGAAGACATCGTGATTAGAAGCCTGGGCTCAGCAACCAGAGTGTAGATGCCACTGGCCACAACAAACACAAAGCACAAACAAAAAATATATAAATAAAGTCGATGTGATGCGAGGAGATCAGGCCAGCTTCTCTGAGTAAAGGGCAGTGTGGAGTTGGGCTAGGCATCCTGTATGAAGGCCAAATGGGAAGTAAAGCCTCACAGTCTTACAGGTGACTAAATGAGCTCTCTGTGCCAGGTTCCCTGTGGGTGCTACAAAAGGAGGGTACATGAGCAGACTTTGTTACAGTTTTAGTTATAGGCTTAGCAGATATTAACAGGTTTTCCCCATCATACCTGGAGATAAACCGTGTCAGGACAGACCCAGATTCACATGGGTACGTAGAGTAAGTGTGGACACTCTGGTTAGATATGTGGGAGGAAAGCCCAAAGACAGTACCGAGAAAGGGTTTAGCATGTTGACTTCTGCTGCCATCAATACACAAGTGGAGACTCATGAGTTAACCAGACCCACCTTAGGGTCTGTCATTAGGGCAGAAGGCGAGTCAGGGGGATATCTAGGTGGCACTGACTCCCCCCTCCATAGACGACACTGGCAGGACACCCCCATACACTCCCACTGAGGGGACTGGTCACAGTTTCCCAGGGCATGAATGCTGGAGTCCAGGGATATGCAGGCTTCACTGGATGCAGTCATGCCAGGCTGCTCCCTTCTATGGCTTCACCCATATCCACTCCTACTATATCCTGTGACCTTTGGGATTTTCCTTTATATAACCAGCCTATTTGTATGCCTTTCCCATTTCAACAAATCACATTTGCACTAACCTTGTTGATGATCATAGGATATTAAAAATATTTGTGTATTCTTGATGTTAATCTTTATGGGCTTAAAAAATGATTAGGAAGTACTTCCTCACTCGTATGTCACAAGGATATTTTCTTAGAATTTCCTTTAATAGTTTTATTTATTCAGAAACTCAAGGAACATTTTTTGCTGGACACAATTCCAGGCTTCCATGGAGGTAAGCATTTAGGCCCGAAAGACCATCAAGAAACAAAAAAAACATGGGAGAACAAGATGGCAGAGAAACAGGTGGACGTGGAGTACATCTCTCTCCATCTCTATATCAGAAATTCGCCTTGAGACACCAGAAAACACCTTGTGAAAAGAAGAGAAATGAAAAGCAAAGAAGAAAAGGAAAGATATATCCATTTGAATGCAGAGTTCCAAAGAATAGCAAGGAGAGACAAGAAAGCCTTCCTCAGCGATCAGTGCAAAGAAATAGAGGAAAACAATAGAATGGGAAAAGCTAGAGATCTCTCCAAGAAAATTGAAGATGCCCAGGGAACATTTCATGAAAAGTTGGGCTCAATTAAGGACTGAAATGGTATGGACCTAATAGAAGCAGAAGATATTAGGAAAAGATGGCAAGAATGCACAGCCGAACTGTACAAAAAAGACATTCATGACCCAGATAATCATGACAGTGTGATCAATCACACTCACCTAGAGTCAGACATCTTGGAATATGAAGTCAAGTGGGCCTTTGGAAGCATCACTACAAACAAAGCTAGTAGAGGTGATGGAATTCCAGCTGAGCTATTACAAATCCTGAAAGATGATGCTGTGAAAGTACTGCAATCAATATGCCAGCAAATTTGGAAAACTCAGCAATGGCCACAGGACTGGAAAAGGTCAGTTTTCATTCCTATCCCAAAAAAAGGCAATTGCAAAGAATGCTCAATCTACCACCCAGCTGTACTTATCTCACACGATAGTAAAGTAATACTCAAAATTCTCCAAGCCAGGGTTCAGCAATACATGAACCATGAACTTCCAGATGTTCAAGCTGCTTTTAGAAAAGGCAGAGGAACCAGAAATCAAACTGCCAACATCCGCTGGATTATCAAAAAAGCAAGAGAAAAGTTCCAGAAAAACATCTACTTCTGTTTTATTGATTATGCCAAAGCCTTTGACTCTGTGGATCACAATAAACTGTGGGAAATTCTTAAAGAGATGGGAATACCAGACCATATGACCTGTGTTTTGAAAAACCTGCATGCAGGTCAGGAAGCAACCGTTAAAACTGGACATGGAATAAAAGACTTGTTCCAAATAGAAAAAGGAGTGTCTCAAGGCTGTATATTGTCACCCTGCTTATTTAACTTATATTCAGACTACATCATGAGAAACGCTGTTCTGGAAGAAGCACAAGCTGGAATCAAGATTGCTGAGAGAAATATCAATAATGTGAGATATGCAGACGACACCACCCTTATGGCAGAAAGTGAAGAGTAATTAAAATGCTTCTTGATGAAAGTGAAAGAGGAGAGTGAAAAAGTTGGCTTAAGGCTGAACATTAAGAAAACTAAGTTCATGGCATCTGGTCCCATCACTTCATGGGAAATAGATGGGGAAACAGTGGAAACAGTGTCTGACTTTATTTTTTGGAGCTCCAAAATCACTGTAGATAATGCTTGCAGCCATGAAATCAAAAGACACTTACTCCTTGGAAGAAACGTTGTGGCCAATCTAGACAGCCTATTGAAAAGCAGAGACATTACTTTGCCAACAAAGGTCCGTCTAGTCAAGGCTATGGTTTTTCCAGTAGTCATGTATGGATGTGAGAGTTGGACAGCAAAAAAGGCTGAGCACTGGAGAATTGATGCTTTTGAACTGTGGTGTTGGAGAAGACTCTTGAGAGTCCCTTGGACTGCAAGGAGATCCACCCAATCCATCCTAAAGGAGATCAGTCCTGGGTGTTCGTTGGAAAGACTGATGTTGAAGCTGAAACTCTTATACTTTGGCCATCTGATGTGAAGAGTTGACTCATTGGAATAGACCCTGATGCTGGGAAGGATTGGAGGCAGGAGAAGGGGACGACAGAGGATGAGAAGGCTGGATGGCATCACTGACTCGATGGACACGGGTTTGGGTTGATTCTGGGAGTTGGTGATGGACAGAGAGGCCTGGTGTGCTGCGGTTCCTGGGGTCGCAAAGATTAGAACAGGACTGAGCAACTGAACTGAACTGAACTGATGAACTCTTATGTTCATAGAAACCTTATTTACACTTGCCTAGACATGGAAGTAGCCTAAATGTCCATCCACAGAGGAATAGATAAAGAATATGTGTTGCATATATACAATGGAATATAACTCAGCCATCAAAAGAATGAAATATCGCCATTTGCAGCAACATGGATGGACCAAGAGATTACAATACTAAGTGAAATAAGCCAGAAAGAGAAAGATAAATATCATATTATATAACTTATATGTGGAATCAAAAAAATGATACAAATGATTTTATTTACAAAAGAGAAACAGAGTCACAGGCATAGAAAACAAACATGGTATAAATCAACTACACTTTAGTTTAAAGATGGAATTAATTGACTATACCTTGTTGTTGTTGTTCAGTTGCTAAGTCGTGTCTGACTCTTTGTGACCCCATAAACTGTAGCACGACTGGCTTCCCTCTCCTTCACTATCTCCCTGAATTTGCACAAACTCATATCTTTTAACTCAGTGATGCCATCCAACCATCTCATCTTCTGTCCCTGCCTTTCCTCTTACCCTCAATTTTTCCCAGCATCAGTATGAAAAGGTAAAAAGATATGATACTTTGTAGCCCTAGATCTTGGAATTTTTCTTCAATGTTTTATCTAAAAGTTTTACAGTTTTAACTTCTATCTAGTCTGAGATACATTTTGGGCTTCCTTGATGGCTCAGTGGGTAAAGAATCTGCCTGCAATGCAGGAGCAGATGAGGCGCAGATCCAATCACTGTGTCGCTAAGACCCCCTGGAGGAGGAAGATGATAACCCACTCCAGTATTCTTGCCCGGGAAATCCCATAGACAGAAGAGCCTGCTGGCTTACAGTTCATGGGGTCGCAAGGAGTTGAACACGACTGAGTGCAGCACAGGGTTGCCCAATTAAATGTCAGTTCAGATCCTTTGCCATTTTAAATTATTATTTTCTTTTTAGTATTAAGTGTTCTGTATACATTCTAGATACGAGTCCTTTATTGTCCCTATGCTTTGCAAATACTTTTCTCCCATTCAATGGGTTGTCTCTTCACTTTCTTCAAGATGTTCATTGAAGCACTGAAGTTTTATATTTTCATGAAATCCAGCTTAGTTAAGTTTTCTTTTGTCTCTCATAAATGTTTTGTGTAACTGAAGATGACAAAGATTTACTCCTTTATCTTCCTCTAAGAGTTTTATAATTTTTTATCTTAGATTAAGATTATGATTTAATTTGAGCTATTTTTTGTGTATATTGTAAAAAGGGAGTCCAACATAATGTTTTTTCACATGGCTGTTTGTTGTCCCAGAATCATTTGTTAAAAGACTTTTTTCTTATATGTGTTTCTGGATATTTAATTCTATTTTATTAATCTAGATAGCTATCTTTATGAAACACCACCTGGTCTTTGACTGCTGTTGCTTTGTAGTTAGTTATGTTTTTTTTGTAACAAATTCAAGAAAGACTTTTTTCTTTACATTATTGTGTAGGTTTTGCTATACATTGACATAAGTCCGCCATGGGTATACATGTGTTCCCATTCCAGAACCCCCCTCCCACCTCCCTCCTGATTCCATCCCTCTAGGTCATCCTGGTGCACCAGCCATGAGCACACTGTATCATGCATCAAACCTGGGTTGGCGATTCATTTCACATATGATAATATACATGTTTCTTTTTTTTATTGGTTTTGCCATACAATGTCATGAAATTGCCATGGGTCTACACATGCTCCCCCAGAACCCCCTCCCTCCTCCCTCCCGATTCCCTCCCCCTGGGAAATCTCGGTGCACCAGCCCCGAGAATCAACCCTGGGCTGGCGATTGATTTCACATATGATAATTTACATGTTTCAATGCCATTCTCCCATATCATCCCACCCTTGCCCTCTCCTATAGAGTCCAAAAGACTGTTCTATAAATCTGCGTCTCTCTTGCTGTCTCGTATACAGGGTTATCGTTACCGTCTTTCTAAATTCCATATATATGTTTTAGTATCCTGTATTGTTCTTTTTCCTTCTGGCTTACTTCACTCTGTATAATAGGCTACAGTTTCATCCACCTCATTAGAACTGATTCAAATGTATTCTTTCTAATGGCTGAGTAATATTCCATTGTGTATATATACCACATCTTTCTTATCCATTCATCTGCTGATGGACATCTAGGTTGCTTCCATGTCCTGGATATGGTCAACAGTGGGGCGATGAACATTGGGGTACCCGTGTCTCTTTCAATTCTGGTTTCCTCAGTGTGTATGCCCAGCAGTGGGATTGCTGGGTCATATGGCAGTTCTATTTCCAGTTTTTCAAGGAATCTCCACACTGTTCTCCATAGTGGCTGTGCTAGTTTGCATTCCCACCAACAGTGTAAGTGTGTTCCCTTTTCTCAACATCCTCTCCAGCATCTATTGGTTGTAGACTTTTGGATGGCAGCCGTTCTGACTGGTGTGAAATGGAACTTCACTGTGGTTTTGATTTGCATTTCTCTGATAATGAGTGATGTTGAGCATCTTTTCATGCGTTTGTTAGCCATTTGTATGTCTTCTTTGGAGAAATGTCTGTTTAGGTCTTTTCCCACTTTTTGATTGGGTTGTTTGTTTTTCTGGTATTGAGTTGTATGAGCTGCTTGTATATTTTGGAAATTAATCCTTTGTCAGTTGTTTCATTTGCTATAATTTTGTCCCACCTTGAGCATTGTCTTTTCACCTTTGCTTATAGTTTCCTTTGCTGTGCCAAAGATTCTAACTTTCATCAGGTCCCATTTGTTTACTTTTCTTTTCTTTATTTTATTATTTATTGTTTTACTCTAGGATGTAGGCCACAGAGGATACAAGTCATCAAGTGTTCTGTCTATATTTTCCTCTACGAGTTTATAGTTTCTGGTCTTACATTTAGGTCTTTAATTCATTTTCAGTTTATCTTTGTGTATGGTGTTAGGAAGTGTTGTAATTTCATTCTCTTACATGGAGCTGTCCAGTTTTCCCTGCACCATTTATTGAAGAAGCTGTCTTTGCCCCATTGTATATTCCTGCCTCCTTTGTCAAAAATAAGGTACCCATAGGTACATGGATTTATTTCTGGGCTTTCTACCTGTTTCATTGGTTTATGTTTCTGTTTTTTGTGCCAGTATCATTATATCTTGATGAATGTAGCTTTGTAGTATTATCTGAAGCCAGGAAGCTTGATTCCTCCAGCTCCATTCTTCTTTCCTAAGAATGCTTTGGCTATATGCGGTCATTTGTATTTCCATATGAATTGTGAAAACTTTTGTTCTAGTTTTGTGAAAAATGCCATAGATAATTTGATGTGAAAATGATTGTGCCTTACATAATGAGTTATGCATCAAAAACAGAGTTTGGCCAAAAACAGAGAAAAAATAGTAGCTGTGAGGTGATGGGTAATCAGATGATTGTGGTTTTTTTCATTCTATAAATGTAGGTATGGATATAGACAATCGAAACATCAAGTCTTCTACCTTAAACATATGCAATTTTAACCTGCCCATTATAAGTAAATAAAATTGAATAAACAGTGGGATTACTCTCTATTACAATTTACCCATGATGCTTGTTTGACAACTAAAGAATTGAACAGTTAATTTAATTTAGACTTGTTTATGGAAAACATTTTGGCAACTGCAGCAGGAGACCAGTAAAGCAGGTTAGTGTCCCATTGAATATCTTGTTCAAAAGTTACAATGGTGTATTCTGAATAGCAAAATGAGTGCCTAGATTTTGTTCAATGTGTAGAACTCCAAAGAGGATAAGGAGTGCCATGGTGAGACATTGTATTGAGGCTTTAATATGTGTGGAGAATGTGTGACCTTGGTTTATCTTTTTGGTATAATCACTCAGGAGGCAAGAGATTCCAAGAGTCCTTTACCCGAAGTGAGACAACCTAAGATAGAAATTGTTTGACTTGGTCAGAACAGATGGTCAACCCACTGGCAATGGCCCAGAGATCTATAAAGGTGTAAAGATGAGGCCAGTTGTTGGCCCAGACATTCTGTGCTAAGATAGCTACCTGACGTTTGGCCATTTGAGCTGACCTTAGGGTCCTGTCCTTTATCAGGAACATTCTGATGAAGAGAAGAAAAATAGCAACTCTAGCATGCTCCATCAAGTGTGATAGTGATTATAGCATTGAAGTGAATGAACTCCCTTTGCTTTTTTCTGTGTTGATCCTAAGGAGCTCCTCATGTGTCCCAGGGTTCTAACAGATGAACTCTTATAGCGGTAGCAGTGTGACCTCTGACAGGGGTCTGAGCACAGGAGAAGATAGGGTATGCAGAGGGCCCAGGTTCAGCTCCATCCTGTAGCAAGGAAGCCCCACTAGCTTTGCTGAGCTTCCAGAGTGCTACTTCCATAATCAAAGGCCAAATGGGCAGCTAGATATGGAGGGTCATAGATTCAAGATCTGAGATAATCTATAATTCCAGGCAAGTCCAGCATGTACCCTCTGGAATTCTCAAGGAGGAAAGGACAAACTTTCCCCCCCTCTATGTTCTTTAGGATAATATAACAAAAATGTACCCTGCTTGAGGACAGTCTCTGGAAAAAACGTTCTGGCTAATCTTGTTATCTTAAAATGTAGATTATGGGAGTAGGTCTAGTGAGGCCTTTACAACCTCAAGACATTGTTTTGATTCATTGTAATAACTAATTGGATAGTTTATAACCCCTTTGCTAACACTAGCAAAAGGGTACTCTTTCTTCCCCCTTCTGATGTCTATGTCAGGGGCTATCTCTCTCCCTTTTTTTAAAAAATTTTATTTACTTTATTGTGTTGGTTTTGCCATACAATGACATGAAAGTGCCATGGGTTTACATATGCTCCCCCTCCAGAACCCCCCTCCTTCATCCCTCCCGATTCCCTCCCCTCTCTCTCCCTTTTATACTTTAATAAAACTCTATTGCACAAAAGCTCTGAGCGATCAAGCCTCGTCTCTGGCCCGGGATTGAATTCTTCTCCAGAGGCCAAGACTCCTGGAATCTTTTTGTGGTTCAGCAACAACCTTTAAATGCCATGTAGCAAATGAGTTCATGCCCCTCACCTACTGAGCCTGTGCTCTAGAGCCCATGTTATGCAATAAGAGAAGTGACCGTGATGAGAAGCCTGTGCACAGCAACTAGAGTGTAGCCTCCAATCCCTACAACTAGAGAAAGCCTGTGCAAATCAAGGAAGACTCAACACAGGCAAAAAAAAAATAAACAGGAGCAGAGGAGAGCAGGTCAGCTTCTCTGAGTAAACAGCAGTGCAGAGCTGGGCTAGGGATCCTATGTGACAATTAAGTGGGAAGTAAGCCTTGCAGTTGTTTACAGATTATTAAAGGAGCTCTCTGTCCCAATCTGCCTGTGGGTGCTACAAAGGGGGAGCTGTGAGTAGTCGTTGCTAACAGTTGTAACTTTAGCAGATATTCATATGTTTCCACCATCATTCCTAGAGACAAACTGTGTCAGGGCAGATCCAGATTCACATGGGTATGTAGAGTAGGTGTGGACACTCTGGTCAGGTATGTGGGAGGAAAGCCCAAAGAACATACTGAGAAAGGGTCTAGCGTGTTGACATCTGCTGTCGTCCATCCCACAAGTGGAAACTCATGAATTAACCAGACCCACCTGAGGGTCTAACATGAGGGCAGGAGAGTCAGGGGAATGTCCAGGTGGCTCTGCCTCCTGCCTCCACAGATGACCCTGGCAGGACACCCTCATACACTCCACTGAGGGGACTGGTCACAGTTTCCCAGGGCATAAATGCTGGAGTTCAGGGATGTGCAGGCTTCATGGGATTCAGTCGTGCCAGACTGCTACTTCTTATGGCTGCATCTATCTCCACTCCTACCGTACCCTGCAAGCTTTGGGGTTTTCTCTTCTACAAATAGCCTATTTGTATCCTTTGCTTATTTCCACAAATCACAATTGCACTTATCTTCTTGATGATCATAGGATATTAAAAATATTTGTATATTCTTGATATTAATATGTTATGGGCTTAAAACAATATTTAGGAAGTACTTCTCCACCTGTAGCTCACAAGGATATTTCCTTACAGTTTTCTGTAAGAGTTTTATTTATTAGGTAACTTAAGGAACATTTTTTCTGGACGGCATTACAGACCTCCAAGGAGGTTACCATTTATCTGGGAGAGACTGCCTAGAAATGAAAAAGACGTGGGAGAAGAAGATGGTGGAGGAATAGGTGGACATGGAGTACATCGCTCTCCATGGATACATCAGAAATACACCTTCAGACACAGAAGTGCATGCAGAACACCAGCTGAGTGCTGACAGAAGTACCTGACCAGTGGGAAAGAATATATGGAACCTCACAAAACTCAGTAGGAAGAAGGAACTAGTGGGGAAAAAACAGGAGTGTTAGTAGGAATAGAGCTGCCCTCAGCAGGTGGGGAACTGAAGCAGGGCTTCAATCCCCACATTGGGGCAATTGTCGGAGTCATAGGAGAAATGTTTAAGACTGGGCGTGAAATAGCTGATCTGTGTGGCAGCCTAAATGGAATGAAAATCAGACAGTCCTTACTTCAGCCATAGATAGCCCAGATAGGGATGCAGGTTCTCTGGAAGATGTAGCTGTTGGGAGCTTGAATTTAGGGATTGTGGAAAAATCGTAGTGTGAGGGCTGCTGTTGACTGTGGAGAGATGGATAGAGGAGATGTGAGGGAGGAGATTGTGGTGGGAAATGCCTGTGGAGGAATGCCAGGCAGCCAAGAAAGTACTGCTGAGTCACCCATAATCATAGCCACTCTCTCTACCCACCCGCCAGCATCCAGAGCTGAACAATAGAGAGGCTGGCCCAGTCAAACACCTGATACACCATGATACAGAGTAGGACTACACGCAGGGTGTCCTGTTAAGTTCCTGATCCACTTATCTACAGAGTAGGAACCCAGCCAGTGGGGCCCTCTATGTGCCTGATGTGCCAAACCACAGAGAAGGACCCCAGGCATGGGAGCCCCCTAAGTGCCTGAATGGGCAGAACAACAGAGAAAGACTGATCAAAGAGGCCTTATGACTGCAAGCTAGAAGAGAAGAGGCTCGAAAAAGTCTCTGATACAGTCGTAATCAGTAATGACATAACCACACCCCAACCAGTAATGCTGAAGTAGATAAAGTTGAACAGTTCTATGAAAACCTACAAGACCTTCTAGAATTAACACCAAAATAGATGTCCTTTCCATTATAGGGGACTGGAATTGAAAGTAGGATGTCAAGAGATAACTGGAATAACCAGAAAATTTGGCCTTGGAGCACAAAATGAAGCACGCCAAAGACTAACAGAGTTTTTCCAAGAGAAAACACTCGTCTTAGCAAACATCCTCTTCCAACAACACAAGGGAAGACTCTACACATGGACATCACTAGATGGTCAATACTGAAATCAGATTGATTATGTTGTTCCCAGCCAGAGATGGAAAAGCTCTATACAGTCAGCAAAAACAAGACTGGGAGCTGACTGTGGCTCAGATCATGAAATCCTTATTGCCAAATTCAGACTTAAAATGAAGATATAGGGGAAACTACTAGACCATTGAGGTATGACCTAAATCAAATCCCTTATGATTATTACTGGAAGTGACAAAAGAGATCAGATCTGATAGAAAAAAGTGCCTGAAACACTATGGATGGAGGTTTGTGACATTGTGCAGGAAGCAGTAAACAAGTCAATCCCCAAGAAAAAGAAATGCAAAAAGGTTGTCTGAGGAGGCATTACAAAGAGCTGAGAAAAGAAGAGAAGATAAAGGCAAAGGTGAAAAGGAAAGCTATACTATCCACATGTATGTAGAGTTTCAAACAAGGAGAGATAAGAAACACTAATTTTCATATGTCTAATCAATCGCCAGCCCAGGACTGATGCTCGGGGCTGGTGCAGCGAGATTTCCCGGGGGGGAGGGAGGAGGGAGGAGGGTTCCGGAGGGGAAGCATATGTAAACCCATGGTGATATCATGACAATGTATGGCAAAAACAATTAAAAAAATTTAAAAAAAAATAAATAAATAAAATCAAGGTGAAATATACTGAGATTTCTACAAAAGTGCCGAAAAGCCTGCTCCCATTTCCAATATCCTGTCTTTGTGAAGCAGGGTTTTCGGCAGTGACAGCAACTGAAGTGAGATGACAGAGTAGACTGGACACAGGCAGCACACTTCGGGTGTCACGGTCTCCCACTACCCCAGATGGGACTGTCTGCCTGCAGGAAAACAATCTCAGGGCTCCCACTTGTTCTACATTATGGTGAGTTGTACATTTATTTTGTTATGTATCACAATGTAACAATAATAGAAATAAAGTACACAGTAAATGTTAAAAAAAAAAGAAACACTTGCTCGCTGATCAATGCTAAGAAATAGAAGAAAACAATAGAATGGAAAGACTAGAGGTCTCATTAAGAAAATTAGAGTTATCAAGGCAACATTTCATGCAAAGATGGGCACAATAAAGGACAGAGGTAGTATGGATCTTTTTTTTTCTTAATGTGTTGATTTTGCCATACAATGACATGAAACCGCCATGGGTTTACATATGCTCCCCCTACAGAACCCCCCTCCCTCCTCCCTCCCAATTCCCTCCCCCTGGGACATCTCGGTGCACCAGCCCTGAGCATCAACCCTGGGCTGGTGATTGATTTCACATATGATTAACATGTTTCAATGTCATTTTCCCATATCATCCCACCCTTGCCCTTTTCCACAGAGTCCACGAGTTTGTTCTATACATCTGTGTTCCTTTTGCTGTCTCGCATGCAGGATTCTTGTTACCATCTTTCTAAATTCCATATATATGCATTAGTATACTGTATTATTATTTTTCTTTCTGGCTTACTTCACTCTGGATAATAGGCTCCAGTTCCGTCCACCTGAGTAGAACTGATTCAAATGAATTTTTTTTTAATGCTGAGTAATATTCCATTGTGTATATGTACCACAGCTTTCTTATCCATTCGTCAGTTGATGGGCATCTAGGTTGCTTCCATGTCCTGGCTATTGTAAACAATGTGGTGATGAACATTGGGGTACACGTGTCTCTTTCAATTCTGGTTTCCTCGGTGTGTATGCCCAGCAGTGGGATTGCTGGGTCATATGGCAGGTCTATTTGCAGTTTTTTAAGGAATCTCCACACTGTTTTCCATAGTGGCTGTACTAGTTTGCATTCCCACCA
>SRVM01003222.1:0-12549 GCA_007570785.1 Antilocapra americana
TGTTGTTCCTGGAACTTTAACAACCTATTTCAGTTAACTCCCTCTTTTTCTCTGTATGCACGTATTCATGCATAATACACACAAATAGATATTAAAAGTAGAGCATGAATGTCTGAGGAGGAGAAGATTACCAGTTGGTCTGGTGCATATACACACCTATCTACTTCTATTCTTTGGAATATGACAGAATCAAGAAGCAGATAGGGGAAAAAATATTGAGGAATTTTCAAATGATTTTAAGTAGAAAAAAAATAGTTGAAAACATATATCTGAAAGGTAGGGGGAAAAGTGTTGAGGAATTTCCAAATGATTTGAAGTAATAGAAAATTATTTGAAAACATATATCATATCTGAAAATTATATAAAAGCATAAAGTAATTTCAAACATGCACCCTATCATGACCTCTGAGTCCTCTGGAGTGGTGGGAATATTTAAAAGTAAAGGTGGCAAGCTATTGGTGGCATAGAAAGCCCAAGCCCTAAGGTAAGACATATGTGCAGATGAATCTGAATGATTAGTTATGTGGTCTTGAGGAGGTGTTCTCTCGAGGATTCATCCTAGCACAGGAGACCCACATCTTATGTTCCAGTCTATACTGAGTTCTCACTGGGACAGATTTCCCTTACAAAATTTCTTAGTACCTAGAGAGTATACTTGTTGGTTCAGTCACTAAATTGTGTCCAGCTCTTTGCAACCCCATGGCCTGCAGCACACCAGGCTTCCTCTGTCCTTCGCTATCTCCCAGAGTTTGCTCAGACTCATGGCCATTGAGTCAATGATGCCATCCAACCATTTCATCCTCTGCTGTCCCCTTCTCCTCCTGCCCTCGGTGAGTTGACTCTTTGCATCAGGTGGGTCAAAGTATTGGAGCTTCAGCTAGAGACCCTATCCCTTTGAATTTCCAAACTTAGGTACACAGGGGAAATGGAGAATTGAGCACAAAGACCATCTTCCTGAACTAACCTCTGACTTGAGGGAGGCTAGGCAATGTCCCACAGCAAATAAAGCTTGAGCAGGTATTCATCGTTCACTGCTAGGACTTTGGCTCTGAGGACAGCTGCCCAGGCATTACTTCTTTGGCCGCTCCCATCCCAGAGCAGCGTTCTTAACACACCAGAGAATCTCACTCACTTTTAGTTGAAAACCTCATTTATTATTTATAATAAATATTTATTTATACCACCAAGAATGGTGGTATCAATATTAGGGAATATAGAATCTATCAATTTAATGGCAACAGGGAAAAAGCCACAGACCCAAATATACCAAGGCAGAGGCTTTGCAGCAGAAATTTAGACTGCATGGAATCTACCTTTCTACAGGTGCAATACTAATAGAAATGATGATAACTGTACCTTTTCAATTAGGATAAGAAGGAAATATATAACAAGTGGTGCTGGGAAAACTGGACAGCCACTTGTAAAAGAATGAAACTAGATCACTTTCTAACACCATACCACAAAGATAAACTCAAAATGGATCAAAGATCTAAGCATAAGACCAGAAACTATAAAACTCCTAGAGGATAACATAGGCAAAACACTCTCTGCCATAACCCAAAGCGGGATACTCCATGACCCACCTCCCAGAATATTGGAAATAAAAACACGAATAAACAAATGGGACCTAATTAAAATTAAAAGCTTTTGCACAACAAAGGAAACTATAAGCAAGGTGAAAAGACAGCCTTCAGAATGGGAGAAAATAATAGCCAATGAAGCAACAGACAAACAATTAATCTCAAAAATTTACAAACAACTCCTGCAGCTCCATTCTAGAAAAATAAACAACCCAATTAAAAAGTGGGCCAAAGAACTTAACAGACATTTCTCCAAGGAAGATATAAAAATGGCTAACAAACACATGAAAAGATGCTCAATATCACTCATTATCAGAGAAATGCAAATCAAAACTACAATGAGAATCTATAATTATTTTGCATAATAATACTGGCTCAACTAACAGTCTTCAATTAGTTTGAGTGTTAAGTCTCTTTTCTCAGCATTCATCCTCACCCAGGTTAAATCTGGTTGTCATTTATTGCTTCGTATATCATTATAATGCATCACAGTATTTCTTCAGATTAGAGCAGTAGCTGTCTCATACTCAAACTGTGGCACCTGAACTGAGGTAAACCATGACTAATACAATATTTTAGAGGAATTTAACATTCTCCAGGAATATATATGGTGATATTATCATATTTAATTATAATATGCTATAAAAGTGAAAGTCCCTTAGTCATATCTGACTCTTTGCCACCTCATGGGCTAGTCCATGGAATTCTCCAGGCTAGGATGCTGGTGTGGGTAGCCTATCCCTTCTCCAAGGGATCTTCTTGACCCAGGAATCTAACCAGGGTCTCCTGCATTACAGGCAGATTCTTTACCAATGAAGCTATAAGGGAAGCCCCATACTGTACTATATCATTTATAAAATTCCTACATTTTTTATTGAGTCTTTGGAACTCACTACCTATTATTTACTAGTTCATGAAAGCAAATAACAAATGCAGAATTTGGTACAAAGAGCCAAAAGCATAAGTAACTCAGAAGAAGCCTATAGGTGCTTATATTTGTAAGTTTTATGAAGCATAAATATAGCTTAGTCTTATTTCCCAACAGCCAGGTAATTCCTGTGGGCATGTTGGTATTTAATTGATTGGATTTTCATGGCATTGCACATAGATCTCGTTAACTTCCAGAACATCTCACCTTAACAAACTCATCAGCCCTAAACTAGGTGCCTCATAATCATGAACTTGTCAGTTTGTCAGTTTCTCAAATGCCAGGAAACACCATCAGAGTGGAACTGGAGAACAAGGAGACAAAGCACCGATGCAAATCCATCACCAAACATGGGTTACTTTGAGCCCCTCAAGACAAGCATTGAACAAGCTTGCTGTGGAACCCCAGTTACATTTATGTACTGTTACATTTTAAAAGGCATTTCATTGAAAGGGAAGTGAATACTGAGCAGCTGATGCACTGACCTCCTGCTAGAATTAGTAAGTGGAGACCATCACGTCCAGGGAGGTACTGTCATAACTTGTCATCTTATAATCATGTTTATGTCAGCTCTAGAGTCTTTGCACTTTTTTTAATGGAAATTTAAATCTTTCCCAATGGTAGAATGCCTCCAATAATGAGAATGGAAATGCAAACAGACTTTTATCGCTGTCAAATGCTAAAAGCCCAGGATTGCATCATCGGGTACTAAGGGTGGCACAAATGATCTTTGGGCTTTCTTAATGGTATCAGTTCACCAAAATCTCTTTAAAGCTACCATATTTATAGGATGTGTGTATTCATTTGTGTGTCTATTGGAGATATTGTTTTCTTTAAGACCTAAGACAGACAATTTTGCCTCATTATGAGCAATTTGGGTCAGGAAGCAACCCTTAGATTCTTTGTTCAGTAATGCATTTTATCTTGATAGGAAATTTCTGGTCTCAACTCAATTCCTAGGGAGCACAGAAGAGAGGAACTGTATTATTACAAGCTTCTTTCAAGTCTGTCTTCATAATGCATTAAGTGCTTGGTGCTTCTCAACTCCAGATTCTAAGAGTCAAGAAGATGATAATTATGGTAGTCATTCCTGAGAAATTATATCAGAAAGAACATCACAGGGAACCATGTCAATCATTTAAAAAAATGGCCTGTAAACTGTATGGCCATTGGAACACCATTTGGAACACCAACCCCGGACATAGATCCCATGTTATCTTGAAGGTTTTATAGAACAACAAGGTCAGGACCACAGATTAAGCTTGTTGGCATTGCTAAAGTCAACAGAATCTAGAAAGGACAAAGCTTTGCAGTGCAGGAATCCAGGTAGCAAACTCCTTTGGTGCCAGGACAGCAGTCTTAGTTGTTTTTTTTTACAGTTGTTTTTTTTTACAGCAGTCTTAGTTGTCAGTATACCTATATTGACACCCTTGCCAATGCTTTTAAAACGATGTCATCTTAACTGTATGTTTGGCTTATTGTCAGAAGAAAAATTTAACAGAGTGAATTTTTATTTAAAAAAGAAATCAATATTTTTATCTTTCTGTTATCACATTTAAAAGCTTTGTACCAAATTAATACAAATAAAAGTGGCCAGTCATTCTATTTAACATATGATAAGGATACATATCAAATGTGAAAAAAAAAATTAGTCGCTCAGTCGTGTCCGACTCTTTTCGACCCCATGGACTGTAGCCCACCAGACTCCTCTGTCCATTGACTTCTCCAGGCAAGAATATAGGAGTGGGTCACCATTCCCTTTTCCAGGGTACCTTCCCGACCCCAGGGATGGAACCTGGGTCTTCTGCATTGCAGGCGGATTTTTCACCACCGGAGCCACCAGGAAAACATAAGACCTCTTTGCAAACCTCTTCCTTCCCTACACCACCGTCTCTCACACTGGTCACTACCCCCCACAACGCCCATCACGGTCCAGTCACAGCAAACCTGTTTCTGTTTCCTGAACATTTGTGATTATTTCTTACATGATTGCCTGTCTTCACTTTTTCATGTATTCAGAACATATTGATTTATTAGCATAAGAAATGCAGGTGCTGGGGATGTAAAAGTGGCAAAGTCAGAAATGGATTCACACTCATGGAGCTTAAAATCTAGTTGAAATGTTTTCATACCTTTGTACACTTTTTTCCCTACTCCCTGGAGTATCTTCTACTCTTCTTTAATGCTTGAAAAGCTCATATTCATATTTTGAGATTTAGGTCAAAAATACCTCTTCTTGAAATCTTTCTGCATTATTTTTCACTCAGAAACTAACTTAGTCTCTATCTGAACCTGACCACAACCTCTCAAAGGCAGAATTATGGCTTATTTATGATGTACTTTGTATTTAATTGATGTTAAGGAGGTTGGTAGTTTTATTGGGATGAATAAGTAAATGAAAAAATGGATGAATTGGTAATGAGGAGGCTTCTTCAATTTTCTTTTTGAGCAAATACTAGTCATTTATTCTGAACTTGAACATACCAGTAGGTGACTATTTCATGACCTTGATATGAGCTGCAAATTTCTGCATAATTAAAGCAGTGGGAAAAATCACAGGAAAAAAATAGATTTGATCAAATGACAACTATCGTAATTATAGTTGTCATTAGTTACCTATTACAGGGAAATAAATTACCACGGACTTTGTACATTTGCCATCTGGGTTTCGTGGTTTAGGAGTCCAGGCATAAAACATTCTCTCCTCACTCTCTGACTCTCACAAGGCCGCCATCAAGGTGTCATATTGCTGTGTTCTGGAGCTCATGTAGTTGCTGGCAAAATTCAATTCCATTTGGTTGTAGGATGAAAATCCCTATTTTCTTGCAGACTGTCAACCAGGAAACACTCTCAGCTCCCAGATGCCACCAGCAATTCCTTCCCACACGACCCCCTTAAAGGCCCTTTGCAACATGGTGACTTAATTCTTCAGTGCCATGGGGAATTTCACTGCCATCTGCTAAGATAGTCTTATGTAATGCAGTGTAATCCCATCACCTTCCTCTTACTCTATTAGGAGAGGATTGTTTCAGGACATAACTTATTGAAGGTCACCTTGAGGTATGCCCACCACAAAAACTTTAAGAAAAGAAAATGTATAAGGAAAAAGCACGTGTAAGTGTACTCAGTAAGTCAGCCGTGTCGGACTCTTTGTGGCCCCAGACTGTAGCCCGCCAGCCTCCTCTGTCCATGGGATTCCCCAGGCAGAATACTGGAGTGCACTGCCATTTCCTCCTCCAGGAAAAAGCACCACAAATAAAAATAAAAAACAAGTAATCACTGAAGAAGATAACCAGGATGACAAATATTCAAAATGTTTACCTTGACCTCTTTATCGATAATCAAAGAAATATCAACCAAATCCATTATGCTGTCTTCCGTTGCTTAGTCCCATGAGCCACCAGGGAAGCATTTTACCTTCTGGTTGGATCCAGCTTCTTTCATTTTAATCCTAGTAATATGGACAATGCTGCTGAAAGGGCGATAGACAGCAAGGTGGGTCCTTTCGTATTCTTCACTAGAGGTACCTTCTTTCTCGAGCCTGCATCTCTCTTGTCTCTAGCATTGGCAGGTGGGTTCTTTACCACTGGCACCACCTGGGAAGCCCTCTTTATGGAAAGTGAAGCGAAAGTTGCTCAGTCATGTCCAACTCTTTGCGACCCCCATGGATGCAAAGCAAAGGTTAAAAAATTTCAACATCATTACCTGTCTCCTCCCTTGCCCTGTCGCAGCCATCAATGCAATGTAGCCATAAGCAGGAAGAGTACATGGAGATTCTTCAGGTTTGTCAATTGTGTTACAGTCCATTAAGCTGTTGAACAGCCTTCAAGGTTTATACAACTGATAAATATCAAAAAAGGAGCTTTCGGTCTCTAAGAAATGGGAGGTTAACATTTTTCCTGAAATTGTAAGTGGAACTTTATCTGGGTCCTACCTTTGACGGCCACGATGGCCCAGGAGGAAATATTGTAGCTCAAGGCCTGTCAAATAGGCACGTCCCTGAAACACTGAAGTCACTATGGGTTAGGACCCCAGTGGCTACGCTTCGAGTAAGAGAAAATCAGAAATAGACCAGCTCTAGCAGGAAGTGCAGGTCAGTTCAGACCACTCAGTGTCCTCATCCAAATAATCAAGTCTCAAGGATCTGTTTGCTGTGTGTTTCTAAAATCCTCCCATTTTTCTTGCACACTGCCAGATTCTCATCACTCAGTTCTGGATTACTGCAGCTGCTGTGTGTTGGCCTCATTTCCAATTTTACTCACTTTCAGAATGCCAGCAGTATGACCTTTATGAAGGGAAAAATCTTGTCTTTTAACCTTTAGTTGTCCTAAAGCACACGATCCAAAGAGCTTCGTATGCCTGTGACAATCTAGTCCTTTACATAATTCTTCAGTTCATCTTTCTGTATTCTCCCTTTCTTCATCATCTTTCCTATCTCCTAAATTCTGGAACCATTTGCTGTCCTTAGAATGGAAAATGCTTTTGTGCCACTAGACCTTTAGACGTATCTGCCATTCCTACTACATCATCTATATTCTTCATTCTTTACCTGGTTATCTCTTGATATTCCTTATGATCAGCTTGGTCATGCCTTGCTCCTGACTCCCAAGAGGTCTCTCCTGTCCATCCGCAAATATGTCAGACTGTATATGCCCATCACAGTTGCCTAGAGGTGTTATGCACGCCAGCTGGTTTTTGTTTATCTTTGTTTTTCGCTGTGTCCTGAGAGCTCTGTATGGGACAATACTGTTTTCCATGACTTTGTTTCTCCAACCCAGGGTTTACCATTTCACATATTTTTAATAAATGCATGGTAAATGAAAAAAGAAAGATCGAAATACTCAGATGCCATCCCTGAAGTCCTAGCAGTCAAAGGGTCACCCTGTAATGTTTATAGAATTTTAGACTTCAGAGGACAGAGTTGATGCTTCTTCCTGAGCAGCTCTCTGGATACTTCGTGTGACAGATTCAAAGTGAGCACTGAAACTTCTTGAGTGGCCTGAGCTGCAGGGCTGAGAGGGACAAGGAAGACCCGGGGCATGTGTCAGCTAAGACATGAGAGTTCAGTCAGTCTCAGACAGCCTGTGAAGGCACACCTCTATGGGCTTTTGTGTTTTCTTCTTGCCATCCATAAATTGATCATCCTGTCTTTATGGCTATCTCCCCAGGGGAGGCCCATAAGGGTTCATGCATTCGTTTTTTTTTTTTTTTTGCAAAGCATGGATTGCTATTCCTTGAATAAAGACACTCTATAAATACAAAGCATGTTTGTCGTTAGTCCAGATGCCCTACCCGAGTGCAACCTATTTGATTGTGTGCTACCAAACAGCTGCCAGCATCCACCAAGAGCATCTGGTTCCATTTCATGCTGGCAAGGGCCCCATTAGCAGTAAAACAGCTAATGCCTTTTAGATGGCCTCATGATTATAGCTTTTATTGGTACCCCAGGTAATTGAGTTAATAAATTTAATTGCCAATGCTGACGCATCTTCCCCCTGCCTCCACTCCCCTGACTTCTTCCCAACCAGTTCCTCTTCATCTCCTCTCAAAAAAAAAATAAATAAATAAAATAAAATGAAAGGCAGAGAAAGCATTAATAAGAATATGCATCTAACAGGACAGGTGACCTCACAAAACACTTCTGAATGACTTCAAAATGTCACCGAGCCCACCCCCATTTGTTTATGGCAGCATGTGGTGCCGTGACTCACAGTTACTACCCTTTTCCTTTCAAGGTAATTTATAGAACCGTCCACACTACATAGAGCAATACCCAGAGTATAGAGTGTGTATCACCACAAAGATTTCCAAGGAAATATTTATAGTTGCAGAGGAGAATATGGGCACAGATTTCTGGATTCCTCAGCGAATAATTCATATAGCACATTGTAAATCATGTTGAAATATTGCACAATACACAATAACACAACAATGGAGGGGAGACGATTGAAACCTGAACTTTCTCTGGGGAGGCATTCTTAAGATCTTGCTGAAAGAATAACAGAGCCTGAACTGCAATACGTATTTCTTTCAGGAAGACAGTCTCCTGGATGGCTCTTGTGTGTTTCCATCTTTGTTGCTCCTAGAAACTCAGCAGTGTTAATCGCTGACGAATGCCATATATCCAGATCGCCCCTGTCTCCCAAATTAAATCAGTCACCCCCTTCTCAAACAAAAAACACTCCTCTCCTCTCTGCCTAACTAAAAGAGGCTGGTGGAGATACCGGTAATTCAAATGTTCAGCATGACTCGAGAATCTCTGCCCCCAACCTCTATTATCATGATTGCTTGCATGCCTTACTCCAGCTCAGTGACCCCTTATATCCATCTTATGATGTCTTATTCTAGGTACCCAAAATGCTAACTCAAATCAGAGTTGAAAATGGCATCCAAGAGGGTGCCAGTTCAGTTCAGTTCAGTCGCTCAGTCATGTCCAACTCTTTGCAACCCCATGGACTGCAGCACGCTAGGCCTCCCTGTCCATTACCAACTCCCGGAGTTTACTCAAACTCACGTCCATTGAGTCGCTGATGCCATCCAACCATCTCATTCTCTGTCGTCCCCTTCTCCTCCTGCCTTGAATCCTTCCCAGCATCAGGGTCTTTTCCAATGAGTCAGCTCTTTGCATGAGCTGGCCAATATACTGGAGTTTCAGCTTCAACATCAGTCCTTCCAGTGAACACCCAGGACTGATCTCCTTTAGGATGGACTGGTTGGATCTCCTTGCAGTCCAAGGGACTCTCAAGAGTCTTCTCCAACACCACAGTTCAAAAGCATCAATTCTTTAGCACTCAGCTTTCCAGTTAATAACTAGTTATTTCCATATACGAAACACTTAACAAATACTAGTTTTAATCATCGTGTTTTGTAGGGCAGTGTTTGTCAATGAGAGGTGATTTCTTGGGTCCACTGGGCAAAGTTTGGAGAGATTTTTGGTTGTCACGACTGGAGACATACTACCAGTGTCTAGCGGGCAGAGGGGCTAAGGATGCTGCCACGTACCCCGCAGTGCACTGGACCACTCGCACCACAAAGAAGCATAGGAGTGCCAAGGTTAAAAGACCCCACTCTTAGGCAGCATTCCTTTGTGGGGAAAAGGAAGCAGAAGCTCAGAATGGTGTAAAAGCTTGCTTAGCATCCCTCAGATTGTAAACAGTGGAACATCAATTCAAATCTAGGTCTGTCTAATTACAGAGTTCATGCTCCTTATTCTGTAGGACAATCTAGGAGGATCTAGGAACCTGCACGTTACAGGAAGTGTTCAGGGTTTAACTGCCAAGTCCCCAAACCACATGATATAAAGAGGACTTTTGTTCTAAAGGCCAGTCACTAAAAAGCTGCATTGCTGTGATCATTGCAGAATTCAGCCACAATCTGCAGTGCAGGTGAGATGTGTGAGTCTTCTAGCTGTGAAACTCTACTCAGGGATGGCCAGGTCTACAGCAGTCATAGCAGATGGATCAAACATGACTGTGTGCGAAGCAATATATGTTTTGAAAATGGCAAACATTTATAAAAAAACAAAGGTCAGTTACTGCTGAGAAAGTGAGGCCCAAAACTAAAAACTGAAGAGAAGAGGCACCAAGACATAGCAAGAGCCAGACAAGGGCACATAGTTTCCACAAAGCTTTCTACACGTTTCTTGCAGGGAATCCTGAGGATGAGTGATTTTTATTCTCAATATCAAAGGCGTGGAGATAAATTAAACTTGTATGTATTTTTTCTTATTAATTTTTGGCATTCTTGGGGGAAAGTGTGCATTGCAAAATCTAATATTGGGTGTGAAAATTAAATTACTTCTCTTTAAATTCAAATGTTTGTTGCATAAAATGTGTTGCCTTTTCACTTTTCAGGTTATCTCCAATTTTGTTTTGTTTGTTTTTTGGCCACATTGCTTGGCTTATAGGATTTTAGTTCCCCAACCAGGGATCCAACCTAGGGCCTTTGCAGTGAGTCCTAACCACTGAACTGCCAGGCAAGTCCCCCTAAACCCAGGTGATTTTAATAAACATCAAACACTTCATGTTTTCTTCAACTGATTACATAATGTATTCATATAAAACAGCAAAGGTTTTCTAAGATCCTTAACACTTTACCCTCTTTCATAACTTGCATTCCAGAATCACTTCATTCTTTCATAACTTGCATTCTAGAATCATCTAGCATACCTAACGTTCATTTTTGTCCTGCATTGGTTTCCTTTAGAGTTAAGGTAGGTGAGAAAGCAAAAAAGTCAAAGGGAAGTCGCTCAGTCGTGTCCAGCTCTTTGGGACCCCATGGACTGTAGCCCACCGGGCTCCTCAGTCCATGGGGTTGCTCCAGGCCAGGATACTGGAGCGGCGTGCCATGTCCTCCTCCAGGGGATCTTCCCGACCCAGGGATCGAACCTGGGTCTCCCGCACTGCGGTGACCTCTGTTAGTGCCCGTGGCTCGGGAAGGCAGGAGGGGGGCGGAGCGGGAGACACGACAGAAGTCGATCCGGAGAGGGACCCCGGTAGGAAGTCAAGCGAGAGAGAGAGCAAGCAAGGCACACTGCCGTCGGAGACCAGGGACACGCCCGCGCTGAGGTGAGGCGAAGGCGGAGGGGAGCTTGGGCAAGCCCGGCGGACGGACGGGGACGCGGGCCGCGAGGCGGAGGCCGGGCGCGAGGCGGAGGCCGGGCGTGAACCTCTGCCGCGGGTGCAGCCCTGTCAGAGCGGAGAATCGCCCGGAAGGGGAGCCGGTGCGGACGACGGCCGCCGGGCCCGGGGCGGCGCCGGACGCGGCGGCCGCGAGCGCGGCTGAGGTGGCCTCGCCCTGAACCCGAGGGCGGCCCGCGGCGCGAGGGAGGCGCGTGGCGGGCGCTTGCCGTCGATCGCCCGCGTGCTGGCCCAGGGTCTGAGGCGGAGGAGAAAGGCCGTCTCGAAGCTCAGGGCGCCTACGCCACCCGCTCAGACACCCGCGGGGCCTCCTTCCCCTTCGCCGCCCCCAGGAAATGCGGCCGGCCGGCCTTCGCTGCCCTCACGGCGTGCGGGTGACTGACTGCGGCTGCGGCTCTTCTACCTGACCTCAGCCGTCGGCCTCTTGGTTTCCACAGATGACTCTCGTGGTTTCATGCCCTTTTGGAGAAGGAAGTGGCAGCCCACCCCAGTGTTCTTGCCTGGAGAACCCCAGGGTCGGGGGCGCCTGGTGGGCTGCCGTCTGTGGGGTCGCAGCAGCTCATCCCCTTCTCCCTGAAATCTCTAATTCCCCCTGGGTCACAGGCCACGGGCTCTGCCGGCCCAGGGGGCCTCTCTGCTGGACGCCCCACAGCGCTGGTTAGTGCTTAGGTCTCTGTAAGATCCTTGGATTTCCAACCATTTTTTCCTCACCTTCAAAGCAAATAAACGTGTCACTCTCTATTGATGTAATTTGCAGTCATGAGTGTTGGTCCTGGGCCCTTCAGTGTCCAAAGATTCCTGATATTCTTACCCTGTCATTAGCTATATTTATAGCCATCAAATGGAAGAACTTAATATGCTGTAAGTCCAAAACAGCGTCCTATGTTCTGTACAGGGCCTCCTGGGTGGCTCAGACAGTAAAGAATCTGCCTGCAATGCCAGAAACCTGGGTTCAATCCCTGTGTCAGGAAGATCCCCTGGAGAAGGAAATGGCAACCCACTCCAGTATTCTGGCCTGGAAAATCCCATGGATGGAGGAGCCTGGTGGGCTACAGTCCATGGGGTCGCAAAGAGTTGGACACGACTGAGCGACTTCACTTTCTTTCATGTTCCGTACTGATAACTATAATTAAAGTGAATCTGAAAGAAGCCCCCAAAGAAATATCTATCCCATTTCTTCCAATAGCTCTCTGAATTTATTGGAAAAAAATAGTATAAATATGTGTGCTATTCTCCCACATCCATGAAGCTTATTGGCTAACAAGAAGATAATGGGAACAGAGAATGCCACTTGATCTGACTAGATCATCTTCATATTAAGCTAAAATATTACTTTTGGGACAGTCAAAGCAGGGTGTTAAAGTTCCAGGAACAACAGCAACAAAATAGATGTATGTGTAAT
>SRVM01003239.1:0-10788 GCA_007570785.1 Antilocapra americana
CTATGGACACCTTATCTTTGACAAAGGAGGCAAGAATATACAATGGATAAAAGAGAGATGTTAAGTTAGGTTTATTTGGTATGTTAAATTACATGGAAGCATTGTCAAATAAGTGGTGAAAAGCCATGTTAGATTGATGGCATGATACATGTTATTAAGTATTCTAGAAATTGTATGGAATTTCTAAAATTATGGTATATCTTGGTATGGTGTTATTCGTTGTAATTCCTGTTATCATCTTAAAATGCTGTATGTCACAGAAAAACCAAATTTCCTTAGTAATTCCATTGTAATGAACTCTCATCATATCTTTAACCACGGGGATTTTAAAGCCTTTTGTCACATAGTTATTGCTTTCCTCTGATGCTTTTACAGAAGTGCTCTATCTTCAGGAAAATTCATTGAAAGAACTCTGATAAGTACACTAAATATAGGTTTCTGATAACTAAGTTTATAAAATTGAACTGGGTAAGAATTTCCATATCGAATGGGAAAACTGGATTCAGGCATAATAAGAATTGATAACATGGAATTAAATGAACTGATGAGGATGATTATAATTTTTTTATGACTTTTTCTTTGAAACATTGCTGGTTTCTTAATTTTTTCCTAGATTTAAGGAGACCTAATTTTTTTATCTTAAGCTATCATGTCTATGACTTATAGCAATTTTGTAAAATATACATTTGTAAATGGAATCTAAACATTTACTTTTCTCCTTACTTGATCCTTCCAGAATTTGGAAACTTAGTGAGTATTCTTATTTTTTATAATTATGTAGCTATTTACATAAGTTCAATAGAAATCTGTTCTCATCGGACACAATTGGAAAGACTAGTTATATTACCAAGGCTTTGACTGGAATGTCATATTTGAGAGTACACATAGAATCAGGTATGACGATGCAGTTGTAAGAAACTAAGATTAACCTTACGGATTCAACAAAAACCCCTTAAAAACCAGCCTGATACCTTGCTATAAGTATTCCAGACTAAGTCTGATGCTAAGTCTTTGGCTTGGCTTCACTTTGTCTGGCAATGCTTTTAGAATTCTAATCTAAGATTCCAGCAAAGTTCCAGCAAAGCTGATTTAGAAGGAGCCATATCACTGTTCTTGCTACATGTGTGTCTTAAAGTGAGGAAGTTTCCCATAGTAGAAATGAGTAAGGGATAAAAGAGGGATAACAGGATGTGTGGTGGGATTAACCTTATTGTCTTTGAATTGATATATGTGTGTGTGTTCAGTTGTCTCTGACTCTTTGTGACCTCATGGACTATAGCCTGCCAGGATCCTCTGTCCATGGAATTTCCCAAGCAAGTGTACTGGAGTGGGTTGCCATTTCTTTCTCGGGGGAAATCTTCCTGACCCAGAATTTGAGTTGATGCAAAGTCCAAACACTAAGGCCTAAAGCTGAAAGTTTCCCACATTCCTTGTTATATAGAGTCTATATTGCAAGAACTGCCAGCTTTGGGAGAATCAGTATTAGAAACAAAAATTATTATTTCATGGTTTAAAGCCAAGGTTCCTCAGGAAGCCAGCTACATCTTAGTAGGTCATGCACTTAATTCCTCTTACTCTGACTGGATATTCACCACACTTATGGGGAGAGAGTGCTCCTACAAGTTCCCTTGGCAATAATATTTATTTTATACACTGAGTGCCTGGACTCCAGCCCAAGTCAGTTCATTTCTGTGGGATTCCAGGTGGCATCCACGCAGCATCCCTCTAAGACATCCCTGTTATGTAGTCACAGATCATACTAAATGAACACAGGGAAGCAGCTAACAAGAATGTGGGGATTAAGGGCAGAATAGGAGGGTCTTGAATGTCTGACAGAAGAGTCTCTGTTTTGAGGAAGGAGGGTGGTTCTTGACTCTGAGATTCTGACCAGAATTTCTAGGAACCGGCAGTTACTGATCCTAGCATCACTACCCTTAATTATCTCCTTCCTTTCCCATTGTTTACCTTTCTGCTTCTATCTTGGATTCTATTCTATTGGGCAGCACATCCTGAAAGAGAAAAGGCTTGTATAGGTCAAACCAAGAGATGTTTCATCTGAATTTGGTGAGATGCTAAAGAAGTTAGTGTCTGTTTCTCCAAATGTAAATGTGTGTGTTTTTGTCTATGGGAATCTTTCTGTTGTTGGAGGTATCATGTCCTCACCTGCTTTCCTAATTCTTACCTGGCTGCTCTCTGCTGCTGTGAGATGCTATCATGGAACCTCTGTCTCCATTGGCTCCTTGCTTGACCTTAGATGATGGGAAAATCACAGGTAGCACAGAGGGTTAAGGAAGATTTTCTCACCGGAGGAGAACCCTGTGCCTTTCCAGGTCTGGCTTGAGAGCAAAGGTACAGACCTTTCTTCTCTGGAGACAGGCATTTCATGAAGATCAGAGCAACAATAGTTGCTAAGTTTAAGTTCCTTAGAGTGGATTTCCCAAAGCTCCTCTAGAGGTACATTTATTATTTGTTATTCATATTCTGTCTGGACACCGAAATTAGAAGTGAGAGAAACTTCCTTGTTCAAATATTTATTGCACAATTTTGGACGTTCAGCTCCCTTTTTAAAATCCGTTGCCCATCTGGGAAATCAGTGAGAGGAGGAGAGAGGGACGTATGCTTTGTGATGGTAAAATACATAATATACATAAATGTTTTACCAGTTGAAAAACTGTATGGAAAATGTAACAACCACCACAAAACAAAAAGCCTTGAACTCTATTATGCCTTTCTCAAAACTTAATCTTCCAGTAGACAAAATAGTAATAATCAGGGATTTGAATTACCAAATATAAAGTATGATCTAACATTTTAAAACATACACACACATATATATACACACACATACGTGCAATTACACACACACATTTGTATTATATATTTGTATATATATATGTACCTTAATCCCAGGAAATATTAATGAATATTCAACATCTAGATGTCCATCAACAGATGAATAGATAAAGAAGATGTGGTACATATATCAGTTCAATTTAGTTCAGTTGCTCAGTCACGTCCAACTGCTTGTGACCCCATGGACTGCAGCACTCCAGGCCTCCCTGTCCATCACCAAATCCTAGAGCTTGCTCAAACTCACGTCCATCGAGTCAGTGATGTCATCTAAACATCTAATCCTCTGTTTCTCCCTTCTTGTCTTGCCCTCAACCTTTCCCAGAATCAGGGTCTTTTCCAGTAGATTGACTCTTCACATCAGGTGGCCAGCGTATTGTAGCTTCAGCTTCAGCATCAGTCCTTCCAATGAATATTCAGGGCTGATGTCCTTTAGGATGGACTGGTTGGATCTCCTTGCAGTCCAAGGGACTCTCAAGAGTCTTCTCCAACACCACAGTTCAAAAGCATCAATTCTTTGGTGCTCAGCTTTCTTTATAGTCCAACTCTCACATTTATACATGACTACTGGAAAAACCATGGCTTTGATTAGACAGACATTTGTTGGCAAAGTCATGTCTCTGCTTTTTAATATGCTGTCTAGGTTGGTCATAGCTTTTCTTCCATGGAGCAAGCATCTTTTAATTTCATGGCTACAATCACCATCTGCAGTAATTTTGGAGCCCCCCCCAAATAAAGTCTGTCAATATTTCCATTGTTTCCCCATCTATTTGCCATGAAGTGATGGGACCAGATGCCGTGAACTTAGTTTTCTGAATGTTGAGTTTTAAGTCAACATTTTCACTCTCCTCTTTCACTTTCATCAATAGGCTCTTTAGTTCTTCTTCGCTTTCTGCCATAAGGGTGGTATCATCTGCATATCTAAGGTTATTTATATTTCTCCCAGCAATCAGCTCATATATTAAAGCCCTAAACCCAATATGGTCAACGATATTTGGAGATGGGCCTATGGGAGGTGATTAGGGTTGGGAGAGATCATGAGGGTGAGACCACAAGATGAGATTAGTATCTTTATAAGAAGAAGAGAAACCAGGACTGAGTTTTCCATCTTGTGAAGATACAGAAGGTGGCTGTCTGCAATCCAGGAAAAAGGCTCTCGGGACCTGAATCAGCTAGAACCTTAGTCTTGGATTTCTCAGACTCTGGAAATGTGAGAAATGGAAATCTATTGTTTTAACCACCCATCCTTTGGTATTTTGTTATAGTAGCCAGAGCTAATGAAGACAAGTGTACAGTCAGTTCTCCTGGGGATCTTGTTACAGTGAAGATTCTGATTCAGTAGGACTCAAGTGGGGTTCCCAAATTTGCATTTCTAACAAGCTTTCTAATAAGCTGCTTATTCTTCTGATCCATGGATCATATTGTAATCTTAAGGATCCTAGAAGATTACCATATTTTCTGAATTGAATTGTGTTATTAAAGGATATGCTTGAAGGATTAGCATTACCTTGGGGATCCTGTGGGTACAGTGTGTTCCAAGACTAATTAGGTGTTCTCATGGATTCAGTCTATGCTGAGATTTCAAAACTTCACGGAGGGTGACAGGGATTATCTCCTAGTAGAGGTGACATGTTCTAGGTTTCAGTGTGTCCTAGAGGACCCTAGAGTCCTAGGATACTGGGTTGTCTTTAAAGGGTCAGAATGTCCTAGGGATGTCAGAATGTACTTCCTGGAGCTAAGTAATCTCAAGAAGCAGACTATTGCAGGTGTCAGGGTGTCCTGACTGCTCAGGGAGGCTGGGTGCGTCAGGGTTTCCTTGAAGAATCAGAATGTCAGTCTTCTGCAGCATTTTGGGGTCTGGGAGAATCAAGATGTACCTGGAATTCAGACGCTATTCAGGGTCAGGGTACTCTGAAGTTCTGGGAAACCTTGGACGTTCAGGGAGTCTTGGGGGGGTTTGGATGAATAAGGAGGTGACATTTGGGGAAGGAAAGCAGAGAATTCTTGAGAGCTATGGTGGCCAGAAGACTCATCCTATGCTTTAGGTTGTTCTGAGGGGGTGTTCAGAGTATTCTGAGAATCAAGATATCTAGGAGGGATCAGAATGTACTTGTGTCTTTTAGCTTTTTACTTTCCTAGAAAGAAGTCTTTGGGAATCACCTGCATAATGAGATGCCAGGCAGGCCCTACTCCTGGCCCCCATTTGTACCCCCTCTCCATTCTCATGATGGGGTTTTGAGAAGAGGGTCTCAGGCAGAATGCATTTTCTCCTCCTTCCCCTGTCTGCTCCCAGGAGGGGATTTAAAAGGACAAAAGAATTTGGCCTTCTGGGAATATGAGCTCTTGGCCCCAGTCCCTGGACCCTCCAACAGAGCACCTTCTCTCATCCGGCTGTGATCCTCCCTTGATGATGGGGGCTCTGGTGACCAGGCAGTGATTGGATGGGCCCACAGGGGTGAGGAGGAGGTCACTCCTCCAAGGCTCAGGGAGAAAAGAGGTAGTGTGGGATTGCAAGCTGGGAAAGTAGGCAGCTAAGAGCAAACGGAGAGAACGGCATCCCAGAGAGAAGGGGTAGGGAGCAAAAAGTGGAGACTAAAACAAAGAAAAAAGAATGAAGGCAAGACAGACAGAATGAGATCATACTTAAGCGAGGGAATGGAAAATTAGAAACAAAAGTTAGAAAAAAGGAGAGAGGGAGAAAGGCAGAGATATCTATCAATATCTATATTTATATTTACCCAGGGAGAGAGATTCAGAGAGAGGTGTAAATAGAGGGAGAACAATCAAGATAGCAGGCATAGAGGGGAACAGAATCTTAGAAAGACTGATTCAGAATCAGAGACTCAGGGACACGGGACTGGACTGTGTTTGGTCTCTTTTGTGAGCCATGGATGCAGAAGGGAGAAGTGAGCAGGGTAAGCAAATGAAGGAGCAAGTTTGCAGCAGCCTGTGGCCCGAGGGCTACCCAGCCGCCGGGACTGTGACCTCCTCAGTGGGTGAGTGAATCTCTTGGGTGGTGTTCCTGAGGAAGCAGCCGGTGTGCGGGCTCCACAGGGCAACTGTTCACCATGAGGAAGATGAAGAGGAGAAATAGAAAACCTGAATTCTAGAATGTTAAAAATAAGGGAACCTTAGAAGGCATGGGGTGATACAACTTGTCTGATTTACGGAGTCGGGTCACTGAGGCCCTGCCTGACTGATGAGGAGGGGGCAGCAGCAGAGCTGAAATCTGTCTCCTTACTCCTGACCTCAGAGTTCACCGACTGCATAGCCTTCTCTGCAGAAGAGAGCAAGAGGGACCAGAGCTTTGGATCTGAGTAGAGTAGGGGCCGAGGTGGACATTGAGCACCAGGTGGGGACCACCTCCTGGGTCCCCATGGGGACGGGATCTTCACTCCAGACATCTTTTTTCAGTGTGTGCCTTCCAGGTGTTTCCTTTCGCTCCTGTTCTCTCTTCCCTGACTGGCTCTCAGACTAATTAGTGTAGGGGCTTAGTAAGCCTGTAGGGAGAAGAGGCAAGCCTTTCCCACGAGCTCAGGTTCCTGCAGCCTGGTGGCCGGGCCAGGTCTGGGATAGGGGAGAAGATGAAATGCATGCATGGGGAGGGTGCGTCTGAACAGAAGAGGGAGGGATGTTTCATCTTCCCAAGTGAAGGGCATAGGATGGGAACAATATAAAGTTTTAAGTTGCATGTGAGCCATGAGAGCAGAGAGCAAGTAATAGGGGTCTTAGAGACCTGGGCAATTTGTTAGGGTGTCAGAGTGAACATAAGGTACATAGGGCAAGATCCAGGAAGGCGGTATGTGTGCTCAGAGAGGTGGAAGGCTGTGGAGGGGCATGCCTTACATGCGGACACACCTGGGGGAATGTAATAGGGAGTGGGCATATGGTGCAGAAGTGAGGCAGAAAGAGCATGAATGCCCAGGATAAATGAGTCTGAGGTGTGGCCCTCATCTGGAGATGGCAGCCTGAGTTAGGGGACTCAGGAGTGAAGTGGAGCCAAGGCTGACCTAGATTCAGCTGGTTCTGAAAGCTGAAGAATGTTTGGTTGGGGCAGAGAGTATGAGCAACACACTGGGCCTGAGTAGACTCGGGGGATTCCAGCATATGTGGTCTGGGATGGATGGGTCTCTGCGGCAGCAACCTCTCCCTCCCCTCTCCTCCTCAGACATGAACACTCGGCCCTACCGGAATCTCTCCAGTGTAAGAGTGGGGAGACCAAAGCTTTCCCTGCAAGGAGGACAGAGAGGTCGGCCACACTCCCGGCGCCGTCACCGCACCACCTTCAGTCCAATGCAGTTGGAACAGCTGGAGTCAGCTTTTGGGAGGAACCAGTACCCTGACATTTGGGCACGAGAAAGTCTCGCTCACGACACAGGCCTCAGTGAGGCCAGAATCCAGGTGATGGCCCAGAATTCCGCTCCTCCACCCCCCAGGAAGAAATGCAGATTCAGTGCTTGGGAACTACTGGGGCATAAATTCTCAGGGCACTATAACCCTAACCCAAACCTTCATCAGAACAGAGTCTTATCCAACAGTCAAGGTAATCTCATCTGTACCAGGAATGTCACTTGAATTTAACCCTGGCACTTTCCTAATCTAACCTGAATTCCAACATCGACCCCCAGTATCGACCCTCAGCCTTAATAGTGATCTAAACAGTAGAATTTCAATCCTAACTATTCCTATGCATTTGTAACCTTGTCTTGGTTTGTAACCTTGTCATGGCCTTGAAACTTGATCAGCCCAATATTCCCTTATTTCTAACCATATCTTGTGTGTGTTGTTAGTTGCTCAGCTCTGTCTGACTCTTTGCAACCCCATGGACTGTAGCCCATCCATGGAATTCTCCAGGCAAGAATACTGGAATGGGTTGCCATTTCCTTCTCCAGGGGTCTTCTTGACCCAGAGATTGAACCCAGGTCTTCTGCAATGCAGGCAGATCCTTTACTATCTGAGCCACCAGGGAAACCACATCTTAGGAATCGTAATCTTAGAATAAACTATACCCTAAAGCCAACCTGGTCTATGACAATTAAACTCATCCATAGTCTTAAACTCTAATAACCCTAGAGGAAGTTTCCATTCTCTGGGGAAGGGAAATGTCATTTTGTCATGTTTATCTCTTTCCTGTTGGAAGTTGACATTTCTTACTCACCCAAAATTGAAGCAGGGCAAATTTAGACATGGACTGGAGGAATAGTGTGGTCTTACTTTGTCACTAGGCTTGGCTCAGTTATGCCTTTTGCAAGAGCTTTGCCTCCTCTGGGGATGTGGGGGAATTTTATGGTCTGTACCTTCAGTCTTCAAGGAGAGAGGATGCATGCGATAATGCCACCTATTTGAGAGAGAGGCTCTGATGTGGCTCTTCTTCCTCCTCTTCAGGTCTGGTTCCAGAACCGCAGAGCTAAGCAGAGGAAGCAAGAGCGGTCACTGCTCCAGCCACTGGCCCACCTGTCTCCTGCCACCTTCTCTGGTTTCTTGCCTGAGCCCCCTTCATGTCCCTACTCCTACCCAACACCCCCGCCCCCAATGACCTGCTTCCCTCACCCCTACAACCATGCCCTTCCATCTCAGCCCTCCACAGGTAGTTCCTTTGCTCGACCCTACCAGTCTGAAGATTGGTACCCCAACTTGTACCCAACCCCTGCTGGTCATCTGCCCTGCCCTCCACCCCCACCCATGCTTCCCCTCAGCCTTGAGCCACCAAAGTCCTGGAACTAAAGTTAAAAAAGTACTGATAAGGTAATTTCCCAGTCTGTGACCCTCACAAAATGGAGAAAACTGGGTGATTTCCTTTCCTTCTAAGGGTGAAGTAAAAATATGGTGAGGGGCAGCACAGAGATTGGCAACATAGAAATGGGAGATTATGATGAAGTCTCACTGAGGTGACTGAGTAAATTTAAGGAGGTGAAACTACTGGAAGATGTAGGTAAAAAACCCCAGTGTAGGTGATTGGTGGAAGGGTGGAATTGAGGGAAGCAATGGTTGCTGCTGATGAATGGAAATGGTTGTAGGGTACAGAACTTTATGGGTTTCACCCACTGAGATCATAGTTGAGAACCTTTATCCCTGTTGTTTCTAGCTGATTTCAGTAAGGCATTTGATGTATAAGTCTACTTATACATCCTTTCCCCATCACCACCACCCAAATCTGTTATTAACTTTTGTTCATTCTATCCTGAAAATCCTAGAGAAGGGAAGGGCAACCCACTTCAGTATTCTTGCCTGGAGAAACCCACTGATAGAGGGGCCTGGTGGGCTACAGTCCATAGGGTTGCAAAGAGTCAGACATGACTGAAGGGACTTAGCATGCACGCATTCTGAAAATAGCTCTTGAATTTATTCCTCTCCTTTCTATTCCAGCAGACACTTTGCTTTTACTGGCCCACATTTTCTAATTAATCTTCCTTCTTGGTTCCTTTAGGTCCAGTCTTTCCTACTTCCAACCGACCTTGCACATCTGATAATATAAGAATAGCTCTCCAATGTGTTATAAACAATAAATAAATAATAACTGATATAATACATACTTAGCCTGTAAGAATCTTCAATGTTACTTTCAACCTAACTTTTAAGTCAACTGCATGTGGTTTTGTTATTGAGCAAAGGCTCTTGTGGCAGAGAAAGCCAAACTCTGACAGTGAGTGTTTACAGCAAAGTAATATTTTATCACAGGACTCCAAGCAAGGGAGTGAAAGGCAAGTCCAATCCACTCCAACTTGGTCTTTGAGTTGGGGGTGTTTTTAAAGGAGAAGAACAAATAAGTTGAGATTAATCTTCATCTTGTGACATTTCTGTGACATCTCTTAATCATAGTTGTGGAAATAAGAGTATCTCTAGTTTATGATTCTCTAGTCAGGTGGTCCATGCCTGGGGGGATCTGTGAGCTTATCCTGCTCTGGAGAAACAAACCTGAGTTTGTGTATTAATAGTAATACCTACAGCAGCAGTTTTAGTACATTAACAATGTTACAGACAACAGCAGTTTTAGTTGTCTGATTCTGATTGATTAGTGTTCAGTTGACACAGGAGTGAGGTCAGAATAAAAGTGAATAAAGTTTTGAATAGAGAGATTAATTGCAAACTCACAAAAAGGAACTCAGCTTCAGAGAGGCTCAATTTCAGTTTCTGATACAGAAGGAACAATTTGATTAAGGGCAAACTTTTCCATTAGCAAACCATGAATCTTGAGGCTCGTAAGAGGTTATTCCCGGTGAAGTGCCTTAGTCTGAGCCCTCCCAAGAGAAACATGGTGTGGTCTAGCTGGTGATGTCATTTATATACCTTGTTGCTTATAAGGTACTTATTTTAGTCATAATTTATTTAAATGTAGGCCTATCTCACTTATTGGTATGTCCATAGAAGAATTCTGAGTAAACAAGCCTCTAGGGGTTTTGTTTACAGTTTTTTATGTGTATTGATATCACATAAAAAATGTCAAAACCTCTGTGATGTACAATTCCATTTCCATGTAACTATGTAACTTGGGTCAGACTGCCTTCCAGAAAGATAATACTGATTTGCATGCCTCTCAAAATATCAGTATCACTGTTTTCCATAGTGGCTGTACTAGTTTGCATTCCCACCAACAGTGTAAGAGGGTTCCCTTTTCTCCACATCCTCTCCAGCATTTATTGCTTGTAGACTTTTGGATGGCAGCCATTCTGACTGGTGTAAAGTGGTACCTCACTGTAGTTTTGATTTGCATTTCTCTGATAATGAGTGATGTTGAGCATCTTTTCATGTGTTTGTTAGCCATTTTTATATCTTCCTTGGAGAAATGTCTGTTAAGTTCTTTGGCCCACTTTTTAATTGGGTTGTTTATTTTTCTAGAATGGAGCTGCAGGAGTTGTTTGTAAATTTTTGAGATTAATTGTTTGTCTGTTGCTTCATTGGCTATTATTTTCTCCCATTCTGAAGGCTGTCTTTTCACCT
>SRVM01003294.1:0-17563 GCA_007570785.1 Antilocapra americana
TCGCCTCACGAGGCGGAGGCTGAGCCTGACTCCTAGTTACTGGGAAGGCTAAGAGCCCTTGGGGGGCAGAGACAGTCAGGTCAGCGAGTTCTTTGGATACCGCTTTAACCTCTCGGATGAAAATCAAGACTTCTTTAAGGGAAGTTGTTTGGGGGAGGGGAGTTTGGTTGATGGTTGGTGGCTCAGTGTTATGCAGAATAGGAGCTGGAAGTTGGGCTGTGTTGGGAGCTGTGGGCGTAACTGGGTGGGTGGGAAAATATGGCGGTGGCAGAAAGGGCGGGAGCGCAGAGCTGTGTAAGATGGCGGCTGAACAGGGTAGAGGCGAGGAAGCGGGCAGCGGCGGAGAGGCATTAAGCGCGGGCTTGTTTAAAACGGCGGCTGTGGCTGGAGCAGCAGGGGCAGAGGAGGAGGGAGGCCAGTCAGGGCCTTTATAGTGGGCTGCCTCATCTTCTAAATTTGTTTGGTCAGCAGGGGGCAGCTGATCGTCTGTGCCTGTGTTGGTTAACTCTCTTAAGTCTTTAAGATCGGGGTATATAGCAGTAGGATTTGGATTTGTTTCAATATTGATAGAAATCGAGGGACAGATTGAGAGGGCCCGTGAGGTGGGGCGAGTAAGGGTAGTGGCGCTGGTGTTATTTGGGTGAATGTGGTCGCTTTGCATAAGATCTTGGGTAGAGGGCGCTCTAGAGGGGGGACGGGAGTGGCGGGAAAGTATTCTTTGTCCTTCCTGACAAAGGTGCTGAATGTCTGTGGTTTGGCCCTGGTTGGTGAGAATATCTTTTATAAGATTGTAATAGTGAAAGGTGGTAATAGGCACAGTCTGGGGACCAAAGACACGATAATAGTCATTAAGGCAATCTCCGACATGATTCCACATACGAGTGTCGATAGTACCCTCTTGAGGGAACCAGGGGCAGGTCTTAAAAATAAAATGAAAAAACGAAACTATATCTTTTTTACGAACCTTAATTCTTCGCACCGTGAGGGATTTTTTAAGCTGGTTAATAAAAACATCATCTTTTGAACATTCTTGTCCCATGATTAATTCTAACCTGAACGAATGCCGCCGTCGAGGGGGGGGTCTCTCCAGAGTCGTCTCGCGAGCGGGTGATCACGGTTCTCCTTGCCGGGTCTGGTCAACGGGGACGGCGGTCCGTCCAAGTGGTTTTCGGGCCCCACGTTGGGCGCCACTTGCTCCGGCCGCTAGCTGGGCGCAGTCGCTCTGGCCCGTAGAGCAATAAATGGGGTTTCCGAATCCACCTGAAAACGGATGAAAGGGGTGGGACAAGAGGTTCAAGAACGGTAGCAAGACAAAGGTTCTGATCAAGCTGCAAAACTTTCTTGAGCGCAAGGCGATTATATATGGGGAGGAGGGGAGGGAGTGGAAAAAGAAAGGGGAAGTTCTGACGGGCATGGAAGGAATATGTGTCTTGTGGGCGATTGGCATGTCGGATATATGTTCGCCGCATGATCCTTTTGGTGATTTGCCAGCCGAATGTATAGCTGGCACGTAATCAACACCGTATATGGCAGCAGGCTTGCAGTGTTCCGACTGTAATGGCTCTGGATGAGCGCAATAGCCGGCCAGGCCCCAACAAGAGAGTGGGTGTGATATCATGAATACACCTGATTTGATGTTTGAAACACTGGGGTGTGATGTCATAAAGAGGGGATATGATGTCATAGAGAGCATATGATGTCATACAGGTACTGGGTGTGATGGGCATAGAGTGGGTGTGATATCATCTGTACAGTGGGTGGAATAACACTGATACAGTGGAAGTGATGTCAGATATAGTGTGTGTGATGTCCAAGAGAATGGGTAGGGAAACCCATATACTTCGTATGATGTCATACCTATATTGGATATGATATGCATAAATGCAATGTGTGTGATATCATCGAGAGAGTGGTTGTGATGATGCAGTCGAGTGGTGGGGCCCGACTGGCTGAGACGATCAGCCAGAGCCATTATGGTCGGAACACTCCAAGCCTGCTGCCATATAAGGTGCTGATTACGTGCCAGCTATACATTCGGCTGGCAAATCACCAAAAGGATCATGCGGTGAACATATATCCGACAGACCAATGGCCCACAAGACACGTATTTCTTACATGCCCGTCAGAACTCCCCCTTCCCTTTTCCCACTCCCTCCCCTCCTCCCCATATATAATCACCTTGCGATCAATAAAGTTTTACAGCTTGATCACAACCTTTGTCTTGCTTTCGTTCTTCGCGCCTCTTGTCCCACCCCCCTTTCATCCGTTTTTAGGTGGATTCGGAGCTCACGTTGATTGCTCTGCGGGCAAGAGTGACTGCGCCCAGCTAGCGGCCGGAGCTGTCGAATGGGTGCAATGTTATAAATACTGTGATTTAATATCATAAATAGTGAATGTGATATCGAGTCTAGTGCATTTGATGTCATACATATGCCCAGTGTGATGACACAGGTCTGGGATGTGCTGTTATTTGTATAGAAGATGTGATATCATATACAGTTGATGGGACTTCACATATAGTGGGTGTGATGGCATGAATATACTGCAAGTGATGTCATAAATACAGTGGTGTGATACGAGAATGAGTGTATATGATGTCATAAAGAGCCCATATGACGGCAAAGATACATTGGGCACGATGTCATACATAGGGTACTTGTCATCAAACCTATACACTGGGTTTGATACCTCAGATTGATGCAGTATCACAAGTAAAGAAGATGAGATTTCATATAGCTTTGATGTGACTTCATATGCATTGGGGGTACGTCATCAGTACATTGGATGTGATGTCATAAATATAGTGATGTGGCGTCATAAAGAATGGAAGTAATGGCATGTAGAGTACGTATGATATCATACACATAGAGGGTGTGATGTCATAGGTATAGTGGTTTTGATGAAAAAATACAGTGGAGATCATGTCAGATAGAGTTAGTGTGATATCAGATAGAGTGGTTGTGCTGTCATCCACACTGGGCTCCTGACGTCCCATTAGCCGATATAATGTCATATACATAGTGAGTGTGATGTCACAGATAAATTGTCCGTGATTTGACATGCAGCGTGGATGTGATCTCATAAAGTGGATGAGACATCATATGGAGTGGGAGTGACGTCATTATTATAGTGATGTGATGTCATACCATGGACATGGAGTCCTAAGAGTGGGTGTGATATCATGAATACACCTGATTTGATGTTTGAAACCCTAGGGTGTGATGTCACAAAGAGTAGATATGATGTCATAGAGAGCATATGATGTCATACAGATACTGGGATATATGGGCATAGAGTGGGTGTGATATCATCTGTACAGTGGGTGGAATGACACTGAAACAGTGGAAACGATGTCAGATATAGGGTGTGTGATGTCCAAGAGAATGAGTAGGGTAACCCATATACTGCATACAATGTCATACATATATGGAATATGATATGCATTCGTGCAGTGTGTTTGATATCATCGAGAGAGTGGTTGTGATGATGCAGTCGAGTGGGTGCAATGTCATACGTACTGTGATTTAATGTCATAAATAGTGAATGTGATGTAGAGTCTAGTGCATGTGATATCATATATATGCGCAGTGTGATGATACAGGTATTGGATGCCCTGTTATTGGTAGAGAAGAGGTGATGTCACATACAGCTGATGGGACTTCACCTATAGTCGGTGTGATGGCATGAATAAAGTGCAAGTGATTTCATAAATACAGTGGTGTGATATGAAAATGAGTGGATATGATGTCATGAAGAGCCCATATGACGGCATAGATACTTTCGGCACGATGTCATACATAAGGTACTTGTCATCTAACCTATACAGTGGGTTTGTTGGCTCAGATTGATGCAGTATCACAAGTATGGAAGATGTGATTTCATATAGCTTTGATGTGACTTCATATACATTGGGGGTGACGTCATGAGTACATTGGTGTGATGTCATAAATATAGTGGTGTGACTTCATAAAGATTGGAAGTGACGGCATATAGAGTACGTATGACATCATACACATAGAGGGTGTCATGTCATACGTATAGTGGTTTTGATGAAAGGATACAGTGGATATCATGTCAGATAAAGTGGGTGTGATGTCAGATAGAGTGGTTGTGCTGTCATCCACACAGGGCTCCTAATGTCTCATCAGTGGATATAATGTCATAGACTTAGTGAGTGTGATGACACAGATAAATTGTCTGTGATTTCACATGCAGCGTGGATATGATGACATAAAGTAAATGAGAAATCCTATGGAGTGCGTGTGACGTCATGATTACAGTGAATGTGATGTCATACCGTGAACAGGGAATCCTTAGAGTGGATGTGACATCATGAATACACTCGATTTGATGTTTGAAACACTGGAGTGTGATGTCAAAAAGAGGGGATATGACATCATAGAGAGCATATGATATCATACAGGTACTGGGTGTGATGGTCATAGAGTGGGAGTGATATCATCTGTTCAGTGGGTGAAATGACACTGATACACTGGAATCCATGTCAGATATAGGTTGTGTGATGTCCAAGAGAATGGGTAGGGTAACCCATATACTGCATACGATATCATACATATGTGGGATATAATATGCTTACATGTAATGTGTTTGATATCATCCAGAGAGTGGTTGTGATGATGCAGTCGAGTGGTTACAATGTCATACATACTGTCATGTAATGTCATAAATAGTGAATGTGATGTCGCGTCTTGTGTATGTGATGTCATACATATGCCCAGTGTGTTGACACAGGTATTGGATGTGCTGTTTTGGTTTAGAAGAGGTGATGTCATATGCAGTTGATGGACTTGACCTATAGTGGGTGTGATGGCATGAATACAGTGCAAGTGATGTCATAAATACACTGGTGTGATATGAGAATGAGTGGATATGATGTCATAAAGAGCCCATGTGACAGCATAGATACATTGGTCACGATGTCATACATAAGGTACTTGTCATGTAACCTATATCGTGGGTTTGAGGGTTCAGATTGATGCAGTATCACAAGTACAGAAGATGTGATTTCATATAGCTTTGACGTGACTTCATATACTTTGAGGGTGACGTCATGAGTACATTGGGTGTGGTGTCATAAATATAGTGGTGTGATGTCGTAAAAACTGGATGTGATGGCATATAAAGTATGTATGATATCATACACATAGTGGGTGTGATGTAATACGTATAGTGGTTTAGATGAAAGGATCCAGTGGAGATCATGTCAGATAGAGTGGGTTTAATGTCAGATAGAGTGGTTGTCCTGTCATCCACACAGGGCTCTGGATGTCTGATCAGTGGATATAACGTTATAGACATAGTGAGTGTGATGGCACAGAAAAATTGCCTGTGATTTCACATGCAGCGTGGATGTGATATCATAAAGTGGATGAGACATCTTATGGAGTGGGTGTGTCGTCATGATTACAGTGGATGTCATGTCATACCGTGGACATGGAGTCGTAAGAGTGGGTGTGATATCATGAATACACGTGATTTGATGTTTGAAACACTGGGGTCTGATGTCATAAAGAGGGGACATATCGTCATAGAGAGCATATGATGTCATAAAGGCACTGGGTGTAATGGACATAGAGTGCATGTGATATCATCAGTACAGTGGGTGGAATGACACTGGTACAGTGGAAGCGATGTCAGATATAGTGTGTATGATGTCCAAGAGAATGGGTAGGGTAACCCATATACTGCATATGATGTCATACATATATTGGGTGTGATATGCATACATGCAATGTGTGTGATATCATAGAGAGAGTGGTTGTGATGATGCAGTCGAGTGGGTGCAATGTCATGCATACTGTGATTTAATGTCATAAATAGTGAATGTGATGTTGAGTTTAGTGCATGTGACATCATACATATGCCCAGTGTCATGACACATGTATTGTTTGCGCTGCTATTTCTATAGAAGAGGTGATGTCATATACAGTTGATGGGACTTCACCTCTAGTGGGTGTGCTGGCATGAATACAGTGCAAGTGATGTCATAAATACAGGGGTGTGATATGAAAATGAGTGGATATGGTGTCATAAAGAGCCCATATGACGGCATAGATACATTGGGCACGATGTCATACATAAGGTACTTGTCATCTAACCTAAACAGTGGGTTTGATGGCACAGATTGATGAAGTATCACAAGTATGGAAGATGGGATTTCATATAGCTTTGATGTGACTTCATATACATTGGGGGAGTCGTCATGAGTACATTGGGTGTGATGTCATAAATAGACTGGTGTGACGTCATAAAGAGTGGAAGTGACGGCATATAGAGTTCGTATGACATCATACACATAGAGGGTGTGATGTTATACGTATAGCGGTTTGATGAAAGGATACAGTGGAGATCATGTGAGATAGAGTGTGTGTGATGTCAGATAGAGTGGTTGTGCTGTCATCCACACAGCTCCGGATGTTTCATCAGTAGATATAATGTCATAGACATAGTGAATGTGATGGCACAGAAAATTGCCTGTGATTTCACATGCAGCGTGGATGTGATGTCATAAAGTGGATGAGATATCCTATGAAGTGGGTGTGACGTCATGATTACAGTGGATGTGATGTCATACCCTGGACACGGAGTCCTAAGATTGGTTGTGATATCATGAATACACCTGATTTTTTGTTTGAAACACTGGGTTCTGATGTCATAAATAGGGGACATGATGTCATAGAGAGCATATGATATAATACAGGTACTGGGTGTGATGGGCATAGAGTGGTTGTGATAATGCAGTCGAGGGGGTGCAATGTCATAAATACTGTGATTTAATGTCATAAATAGTGAATGTGATGCCGAGTCTAGTGCATGTGATGTCATACATATGCCCAGTGTGATGATACACGTATGGGATGTGCTCTTATCTGTATACAAGATGTGATGTCATATAAAGTTGATGGAACTTCACATATAGTGGCTGTGATGGCATGAATACAGTGCAAGTGATGTCCTAAATACAGTGGTGTGATGTGAGAATGAGTGGATATGATGTCATAAAGAGCCCATATGACGGCATAGACACATTTTGCACGATGTCATACATAAGGTAGTTGTCATGTAAACTATACATTGGGTTTGATGGCTCAGATACATACAATATCACAAGTACAGAAGATGTGATTTCATATAGCTTTGATGTGACTTCATATACATTGGGGGTGACGTCATGAGTACATTGGGTGTGATGTCATAAATGAAGCAGTGTGATGTCATAAAGAGGGGATGTGATGGCATATAGAGTACGTAAGACATCATACACATAGAGGGTGTGATGTCATACGTATAGTGGTTTTGATGAAAGGAAACAGTGGAGATCATGTCAGATAGAGTGGGTGTGATTTTAGAGAGAGTCGTTGTGCTGCCATCCTCACTGGGCTTCTGATGTTTCATTAGTGGATATAACGTCACAAACATAGTGAGTGTGATGTCACAGATAAATTGCCTGTGATTTCACATGCAGCGTGGATGTGATGTCATAAAGTGGATGAGACGTCATATGAAGTCAGTGTGACGTCAGGATTACAGTGGATGTGATGTCATACCCTGGACACGGAGTCCTAAGATTGGGTGTGATATCATGAATACACCTGATTTGATGTCTGAAACACTGGGGTGTGATGTCATAAAGAGGGGATATGACATCATAGAGAGCATATGATGTCATACAGGTACTGGGTGTAATGGGCATAGAGTGGGTGTGATATCATCTGTAGTGGGGGGAATGACACTGATACAGTGGAAGCGATGTCAGATATAGTGTGTTTGATGTCCAAGAGAATGGGTAGGGAAACCCATATACTGCATATGATGTCATACATATATTGGGTGTGATATGCATACATGGAATGTGTGTGATATCATCAAGAGAGTTGTTGTGATGATGCAGTCGAGTGGGTGCAATGTCATACATACTGTGATTTAATGTCATAAAGAGTGAATGTGATGTCGAGTCTAGTGCATGTATTGTCATACATATGCCCAGTGTGATGACACATGTATTGGATGTGCAGTTATTTGTATAGAAGATGTCATGTCACATACAGTTGATGGGACTTCACATATAATGTGTGTGATGGCATGAATACAGTGCAAGTGATGTCATAAATACAGTGGTGTGATATGGGAATGACTGGATATGATGTCATAAAGAGCCCATATGACGGCATAGATACATTGGGCAGGATGTCATATATAAGGTACTTGTCATCTATCCTACACAGTGGGTTGGATGGCTCAGATTGATGCAGTATCACAAGTACAGAAGATGTGATTTCATATACCTTTGATGTGACTTCATATACATTTGGGGTGACGTGATAAGTACATTGGATGTGATGTCATAAATATAGTGGTGTGACGTCATACAGAGTGGAAGTGATGGCATATAGAGTGCATATGACATCATATACATAGAGGGTGTGATGTCATACGTATAACGGTTTTGATGAAAGGATACAGTGGAGATCATGTCAGATAGAGTGGGTGTGATGTCAGATAGAGTGGTTGTGCTGTCATCTACACAGGGCTCCTGATGTCTCATTAGTGGATATAACGTCATAGATATAGTGAGTGTGATGTCACAGATAAATTACCTGTGATTTCACGTGCAGCGTTGATGTGATGTCATAAAGTGGATGAGACATCCTACGGAGTGGGTGTGACGTCATGATTACAGTGGATGTGATGTCATACCATGGACATGGAGTCCTAAGGTGGGTGTGATATCATGAATACAACTGATTTGATGTTGGAAACACTGAGGTGTGATGTCATAAAGAGGGGACATGATGTCATAGAGAGCATATGATGTCATACAGGTACTGGATGTGATGGATTAGAGTGTTTGTGTTATCATCTGTACAGTGGGTGGAATTACACTGATACAGTGAAAGCGATGTCAGATATAGTGTGTGTGATGTCCAAGAGAATGGGTAGGGAAACCCATATACTTCATATCATGTCATACCTATGTTGGATATGATATGCATACATGCAATGTGTGTGATATCATCGAGAGAGTGGTTGTGATGATGCAGTCCAGGGGGTGTAAAATCATACACACTGTAATTTAATGTCACAAATAGTGAAAGTGATGTCGATTCTAGTGCATGTGATGTCATACATATGCCGAGTGTGATGACACAGGTATGGGATGGGCTGTTATTTCAATAGAATATGTGATGTCATATACAGTTGATGAGACTTCACCTATAGTGGGTGTGATGGCATGAATACAGTGCAAGTGATGTCATAAATACAGGGGTGTGATATGTGAATGAGTGGATATGTTGTCATAAAGAGTCCATATGACGGCATAGATACATTGGGCACGATGTCATACATAAGGTACTTGTCATCTAACCTATACAGTGGGTTTGATGGCTCAGATTGATGCAGTATCACATGTATGGAAGATGTGATTTCATATAGCTTTGATGTGACATCATATACATAGGGGATGATGTCATGAGTAGATTTGGTGTGATGTCATAAATATAGTGGTGTGACGTCATAAAAAGTGGAAGTGATGACATATAGAGTACATATGACATCATACATATAGAGGGTGTGATGTCATACGTATAGTGGTTTTGATGAAAGGATACAGTTGAAATCATGTTAGATAGAGTGGGTCTGATGTCAGATAGAGTGGTTGTGCTGTCATCCACACAGGGCTCCGGATGTCTCATCAGTGGATATAATGTTATAGACATAGTGAGTGTGATGGCACAGAAAAGTTGCCTGTGATTTCACATTCAGCGAGGATGTGATGTCATAAAGTGGATGAGACAACATATAGAGTGGGTGTCACATCAGGATTACAGTGAATGTGATGTCATTCCATGGATATCGAGTCCTAAGAGTTGGTGTGTATCATGAATACACCTGATTTGTTGTTTGAAACACTGGGGTTTGAGTTCATAAGGAAGGAATATGACGTCATAGAGAGCATATGATGTCATACAGGTACTGGGTGAGATGCGCATAGAGTGGGTTTGATATTACCTGTACAGTGGGTGGAATGACTCTGATACCATGGAAGCGATGTCAGATATAGTGTGTGTGATGTCCAAGATAATGAGTAGGGAAACTCCTATACTGCATATGATGTCATACATATATTGGATATGATATGCATACATGTAATGTGTGTGATATCATCGAGAGAGTGGTAGTGAATATGCAGTCGAGTGTTGGGGCCCGACCGGCTGAGGCGATCATCCAGAGCCATTATGGTCGGAACACTTCAAGCCTGCTGCCATATAAGGCGCTGATTACGTGCCACCTATACATTCGGCTGGCAAATCACCAAAAGGATGATGCGGGGAACATATATCCTACAGGCCAATCGCCCACAAGACACGTATTCCTTACATGTCTGTCAGAACTTCCTCCTCCCTTTTCCCACTCCCCTCTTCCCCATATATAATCACTTTGCGCTCAATAAAGTTTTGCAGCTTGATCATAACCTTTGTCTTGCTGCCTTTCTTCACACCTCTTGTCCCACCCCCCTTTCATCCGTTTTCAGGTGGATTCGGAGCTCACGTTGATTGCTCTGTGGGCCAGAGCAACTGCGCCCAGCTAGCGGCCGGAGCAAGAGGCGCCCAAAGTGGGGCCCGAAAACCGCTTGGACAGACCGCCGTCCCCGTTGACCAGTACAAGCAAGGAGCACCACGATTACCCGCTCGTTAGACGACATCGGAGAGAGCCCCCCTCCCTCCACGATGGCATTCAGTCAGGTAAGAATTAAACATGGGACAAGCATGTTCGAAAGATGATGTTTTTAGTAGTCCGCTTAAAAAATCCCTCAAGGTGTGAAGAATTCCGGTTCGTAAAAAAGATTTAGTTTCGTTTTTTCATTTTATTTTTAAGACCTGCCCCTGGTTCCCTCAAGAGGGTACTATCGACACTTGTATGTGGAATCGTGTCAGAGATTGCCTTAATGACTATTATCATGTCTTTGGTTCCCAGACTGTGCCTATCACCACCTTTAACTAATACAATCTTATAAAAGATATTCTCACCAACCAGGGCCATACCCCAGACATTCAGCACCTTTGTCAGGAAGGACAAAGAATCCTTTCCCGCCACTCCCGTCCCCCCTCTAGAGCGGCCTCTACCCAAGATCTTATACAAAGCGACCCCATACACCCAAATAACTCCAGCGCCGCAACCGTTACTCGCGCACACTCACGGGCCCTCTCAGACTGTCCCTCGATTTCTATCAATATTGAGACGAATCCAAATCCTACTGCTATATACCCCGGTCTTAAAGACCTAAAAGGAAAAATCAGCACGGACACAGACGATCAGCTGCCCCCTGCTGACCGAGCTAATCTAGAAGATGAGGCAGCCCACTATAACGGCCCTGACTGGCCTCCCTCCTCCTCTGCCCCTGCCGCCCTCGCCACAGTGGCCGTTTGAAACAAGCGTACACTTAGGGCCTCTCCTCTGCTGCCCGCTTCCGTGCCTCCGCCCTGTTCAGCCGCCATCTTACACAGCTCTGCGCTCCCGCCCTTTGTGCCACCGCCATATTTTCCCACCCACCCAGTTAAGACCACCGCTCCCAACACAGCCCAACTTCCAGCTCCGATTCTGCATAACACTGAGCCACCACCCATCAACCAAACTCCCCTCCCCCAAACAACTTCCCTTCAAGAAGCCCTGATTTTCATCCGAGATGTGAAAGCGGTAGCCAAAGAACTCGCTGACCTGACTGTCTCCGCCCACCAAGAGCTCTTAGCCTTCCCACTAACCAGGAGCCAGTCTCAGCCTCCGCCTCGTGAGGCGACAGACTCTCAAAGCCCTGAGCCCAGTGCTCACGACCCCCCACTTAGTGATCATGATGAGGAAGAGTCAGAACACTCGGCTTCTGACGATGATGACCCCCCATACTTACAAAAAGCTCAGCTTAAAAACGCTAGAAAAAGTCAAAGCGGCAGTGGACAACTACGGCCCCACTGCCCCCTTCACTGTTGTCCTGATTGAAAACCTTAGTGATCCATGGCTTACACCCAATGATTGGTTCTTCCTAGCCAAGGCTGCCCTAAGCGACCGTGATTTTATACTCTGGGAAAGTGAATATGAAGAGGCTTCCAAACAGTTTATTGAACGCAATTCGCGTAAGCCCTCCTCAAAAGGTTGGACTCTCAAAAAGTTCCTTTGCTCTTACCCCTACCAACGTAAGGAAAAACAGCCTCAATTTCCCCCAAGGTTACTAACACAAATTCAGTCAGCAGGTGTTAAAGCGTAGAAGCGCCTTCCACAGAAAGGCGCTGCCACCACCTCCCTTGCAAACATCAGAAAGGGCCATGATGAGCCATATAGTGATTTCATTAGTCGCTTACAAAAACTGGACGAACGGCTTTTTGGCTCTGGAGAAAGCGAAAGCGCCTTCCTTAAATACTTCACTTTCGAACAATAGACATTTTGACAGCCACCCTCCGGGCGCTTAACATCTCTAACCCCAGTGTAGCCCAAGACTGCTGGCTATGTCTCAGCCAAGGCACGCGCATGCCCCTGGCTGTCTCCGATAATACATCAGACCTCAACACTATTGACCAAAACTGCACTCTCGGCCTGCCCTTCAGGGTCCAACCTACACTGCGTGCATTCTCCCTCTACATCTACAAACACCCGCGCAATGATTCTACACATATCCCCTTTGGTTTCGCTGCCTTTACCAACTGTAGCTCTGTGTTTAACTATACCTCTAGCTTCACCACCCTCCTATGCCCCGGACCAGGAAAGGCATTCATTTGCGGAAACAATCAAGCCTATACCGCCCTACCCACCTCATGGACAGGGCTGTGCGCCCTAGCCACCCTGCTGCCAGACATAGATATCATTCCAGGAAATGAGCCCGTTCCCGTTCCCGCTTTTGACCACCTTGCGGGAAGGCACAAAAGAGCCCTAGCCATTATCCCCTTGCTTGCTGGGTTAGGAATCTCTGGAGGGATAGCTACAGGATCTGCAGGCCTAGGATATGCAGTTCATTCATATGCACAGCTCTCTAAGCAGCTCACTGATGATGTCCAGGCCATATCCAGCACCCTTAGTGATATCCAAGATCACCTAGACTCCCTAGCAGAAGTAGTCCTTCAAAACAGATGAGGCTTAGATCTTCTCACCACAGAACCAGGAGGTATCTGCCTTGCATTACAGGAACGCTGCTGCTTCTACGCCAACAAATCCGGCATTGTCCTAGATAAAATAAAAAGGCTACAAGAAGATCTAGAAAAAAGAAGGAAAACGCTAATAGAGAATCCCTTTCTGACAGGCCTTAATGGACTACTCCCCTATCTCCTTTCCCTTCTTGGGCCCCTGATCACTGTCCTCCTGCTTCTCACCTTTGCCCCCTGGGTTCTGAGGAGTGTCACGACACTTGTCAAAGACCAGCTAAACGACATACTAGGGAAACCCATCCAGATCCACTATCACCAGTTAGAAATGCTCGACCATGAAAATTATCAAGGCCCTCTCCCATGGGAGCTGCATGATTCTCGAGAGTCTGCATTGCGGCCCAGTTGCTGCAATGGACACCGCTAGGTGCGCTACAAAATATCGTGAGGAGGGGCCCCCACCAAAGAGACCACTCTCGAGCCTCCTGCGAGGTAAGCCAGCTTGCATGGAGGTTGACAACAAAACCCTCCCCTCCAAAAATGGGTGTCCATTAAGCTCTACGCAGATTTCAGGAGGAGCTTAGCCACTGCCTCCCCTAGCCGGTCAATATCCAAACAAAACCAGACTCCTCGCCTTACAAAACAAAAGGGGAGAAAATGTTGGGGGCCGGTCGGCTGAGGCGATAATCCAGAGCCATTACAGTCGGAACACTTCAAGCCTGCTGCCATATAAGGCACTGATTACGTGCCAGGTATACATTTGGTTGGCCACTCACCAAAAGGACCATCTGGCGAACATATATCCGACAGGCCAATCGCCCACAAGACACGTATTTCTTACATGTCCATCAGAAATCCCCCCTCCCTTTTCCCACTCCCTCCCCTCCTCCCCATATATAATCACCTTGTGCTCAATAAAGTGTTGCAGCTTGATCAGAAACGTTGTCTTGCTTCCGTTCTTCGCGCCTCTTGTCCCACCTACCTTTCTTCCGTTTTCAGGTGGATTCGGACCTCACGTTGATTGCTCTGCGGGAGAGAGCGACTACGCCCAGCTAGTGGCTGCAGCAGTCAAATGGGTGCAATGTTATAAATACTGAGATTTAATGTCATAAATAGTGAATGTGATGTCGAGTCTAGTGCATGTGATGTCATACATATGCCCAGTGTGATGACAGAGGTATGGGATATGATGTTATTAGTATAGAAGATGTGATGTCATATACAGTTGATGGGACTTCACATATAGTGGGCGTGATGGCATGAATACGGTGCAAGTGATGTCATAAATACAGTGGTGTGATGTGAGAATGAGTGGATATGATGTCATAAAGAGCCCACATTATGGCATAGATACATTGGACAAGATGTCATATATAAGCTACTTGTCATCTAACTTATAGAGTGGGTTTGATGGCTCAGATTGATGAAGTATCACAATACAGAAGACGTGATTTCATGTAGTTTTGATGTGACTTCATATATATTGGGGGTGACGTCATGAGTACATTGGATGTGATGTCATAAAAGTAGTGGTGTGATGTTATAAAGAGGGGATGTGATGGCATATAGAGTACGGATGAAATCATACACATAGAGGTTGTGATGTCATACGTATAGTGGTTTTGATGCAAGGATACAGTGTAGATCATGTCAGATTAAGTGGGTGTGATGTCAGATAGAGTGGTTGTGCTGTCATACCCACAGGGCTCCTGATGTCTCATTAGTGGATATAACGTCATAGACATAGTGAGTGTGACGTCACAGATAAATTGCCTGTGGTTTCACATGCAGCGTGGATGTGATGTCATGAAGTGGATGAGACATCATATAGAGTGGGTGTGACGTCAGGATTACAGTGAATGTGATGTCGAGTCTAGTGCATGTGATGTCATACATATGCCCAGTGTGATGATACAGGTATTGGATGTGTCGTTATTTGTTTAGAAGATGTGATGTCATATACAGTTAATGGGACTTCACTTATAGTGGGTGCGATGGCATGAATACAGTGAAAGTGATGTCATAAATACAGTGGTGTCATATGAGCATGAGTGAATATGATGTCATAAAGAGCCCATATGATGGCATAGATACATTGGGTACGATATCATATATAAGGTACTTGTCATCTAAACTATACAATGGGTTTGATGGCTCAGATTGATGCAGTATCACAAGTACAGAAGACGTGATTTCAAATAGCTTTGATGTGACTTCATATACATTGGGGATGCTGTCATGAGTACATGGGATGTGATGTCATAAATATATTGGTGTGACGTCATAAAGAGTGGATGCGTTGGCATATAGAGGACATATGACATCATACACATAGAGGGTATGATGTCATACGTATAGTGCTTTTGATGAAAGAATTCATTCGAGATCATGTCAGATAGAGTGGGTGTGATGTCAAATAGAGTGGTTGTGCTGTCATCCACATAGGGCTCCTGATATCTCATTAGTGGATATAATGTCATAGACATAGTGATTGTGATGTAACAGACAAATTGCCTGTGATTTCACATGCAGCGTGAATGTGATGTCATAAGGTGGATGAGACGTCATATATAATGGGTGTGACATCGTGATTACAGTGGATGTGAGGTCATACAGTGGACATGGAGTCCTAACAGTGGGTGTGATATCATGAATACACCTGATTTGATGTTTGAAAAACTGGGCGTGATGTCCTAAAGATGGGATATGACGTCATAGAGAGCATATGGTATCATAAACGTACTGGATTGATGAGCATTAAGTGGGTGTGATATCATCTGTACAGTGGGTGGAATGACACTGATACAGTGGAAGCGATGTCAGATATAGTGTGCGTGATGTCCAAGAGAATGGGTAGGGTAACCCATATACTGTATATGATGTCATAAATATATTGGATATGATATGCATACATGCAATGTGTGTGATATCATCGAGAGAGTGGTTGTGATGATGCAGTCGAGTGGGTGCAATGTCATAAATACTGTGATTTAATGTCATAAATGGTGAATGTGATGTCGAGTCTAGTGCATGTGATGTCATACATATGCCCAATGTGATGAGACAGGTATTGGATGGGGTGTTATTTGTATCGAAGATGTGATGTCATATACAGTTGATGGGACTTCACATATAGTGGGTGTGATGACATGAATACAGTGCAAGTGATGTCATAAATTCAGTGATGTGATATGAGAATGTGTGGATATGATGTCATAAAGAGCCCATATGACGGCATAGATACATTGGGCAGAATGTCATACATAACGGACTTGTCATCTAACCTAAACTGTGGGTTTGATGGCTCAGATTGATGCAGTATCACAAGTACAGAAGATGTGATTTCATATGGTTTTGATGTGACTTCATATACATTGGGGGTGTCGTCATGAGTACGTTGGATGTGATGTCATAAAAATAGTGTTGTGATATCATAAAGAGAGGATGTGAAGGCATATAGAGTACATACGACATCATACATAGAGAGGGTGTGATGTCATACGTGTAGTGGTTTTGATGAAAGGATACAGTGGAGATCATTTCAGAATGAGTGGGTGTGATGTCAGAAAGACTGGATGTGCTGTCATCCACACAGGGCTCCTGATATCTCATTAGTGGATATAACCTCATAGACATAGTGAGTGTGATGGTATAGATAAATTGCCTGTGATTTCACATGCAGCATGAATGTGATGTCATAAAGTGGATGAGATATCATAAAGAGTGGGTGTGACGTCATGATTACACTGGATGTGATGTCAAGTCCAGTGCATGTGATGTCATACATATGCCCAGTGTGTTGACATAGGTATTGGATGTGCTGTTATTTGTATAGAAGATGTGATGTCATATACAGTTGATGAGACTTCACATATAGTGGATGTGATGGCATGAATACAGTGCAAGTGATGTCATAAATACACTACTGTGATATGAGAGTGAGTGGATATGATCAATCGCCAGCCCAGGATTGATGCTTGGGACTGGTGTAGCGAGATTTCCCGGGGGGGGGAGGGAGAAGGGAGGGGGGTTTCGGAGAGGAAGCATATGTAAACCCATGGTAATATCATGACAATGTATGGCAAAAAAGATAAAAAAAAATAAAATAAAATCAATAATAATGAAAAAAAATGAGTAGGGAAACCCATATACTGCGTATGACGTCATACATATATTGAATATGATATGCATACATGCAATGTGTGTGATGACATCGAGAGAGTTGTTGTGATGGTGCATTCGAGTGTTGGGGCCCGGCCGGCTGACGAGATCAGCCAGAGCCATTATGGTCGGAACACTCCAAGCCTGCTGCCATATAAGGCGCTGATTGCGTGCCAGCTATACATTCGACTGGCAAATCACCAAAACGATCATGATGCGAACATATATCCGACAGGCCAATCGCCCACAAGACA
>SRVM01003295.1:0-10322 GCA_007570785.1 Antilocapra americana
TTGTCCGTTGCTTCATTGGCTATTATTTTCTCCCATTCTGAAGGCTGTCTTTTCACCTTGCTTACAGTTTCCTTTGTTGTGCAGAAGCTTTTAATTTTAATTAGGTCCCATTTGTTTATTCATGCTTTTATGTCTGATAATCTGGGAGGTGGATCATAGAGGATCCCGCTTTGGTTTATGTCAGAGAGTGTTTTGCCTATGTTATCCTCTAGGAGTTTTATAGTTTCTGGTCTTATGCTTAGATCTTTGATCCATTTTGAGTTTATCTGTGTGTATGGTGTTAGAAAGTGTTCTAGTTTCATTCTTTTACAAGTGGCTGTCCAGTTTTCCCAGCACCACTTGTTAAAGAGGTTGTCTTGTCTCCATTGTATATTCATGCCTCCTTTGTTAAAGATAAGGTGTCTGTAGATGCGTGGATTTATCTCTGGGCTTTCTATTTTGTTCCATTGATCTATATTTCTGTCTTTGTGCCAGTACCATACTGTCTTAATGACTGTGGCTTTGTAGTACAGCCTAAAGTCAGGTAGGTTGATTCCTCCAGTTCCATTCTTCTTTCTCAAGATTGCTTGGGCTATACGAGGGTTTTTGTATTTCCATACAAATTGTGAAATTATTTGTTCTAATTCTCTGAAAAAGACCTCTGGTAGCTTGATAGGAATTGCATTGAGTCCATAGATTGCTTTGGGTAGTATACTCATTTTCACTATATTGATTCTTCCAATCCACGAACACAGTATATTTCTCCATCTATTTGTGTCCTCTTTGATTTCTTTCATCAGTGTTTTATAGTTTTCTATATACAAGTCTTTTGTTTCTTTAGGTAGAAATACATAGATGTAAAAATCCTTAACAAAATTCTAGCAAATAGAATCCAACAACACATTAAAAAGATCATACATCATGATCAAGTAGGCTTTATCCCAGGGATGCAAGGATTCTTCAATATTCGCAAATCAATCAGTGTAATACACCACATTAACAAATTGAAAAATAAAAATCACATGATTATTTCAATAGATGCAGAGAAAGCTTGTGACAAAATTCAACATCCATTTATGATAAAAACCCTCCAAAAAACAGGAATAGAAGGAACATACCTCAACATAATAAAAGCTATATATGACAAACCCACAGCAAACATTATCCTCAATGGTGAAAAACTGAATGCATTTCCCCTGAAGTCAGGAACAAGACAAGGGTGCCCACTCTCACCGCTGTTATTCAACATAGTTTTGGAAGTCTTGGCCACAGCAATCAGAGCAGATAAAGAAATAAAAGGGATCAGATTGGAAAAGAAGAAGTAAAACTCTCTCTGTTTGCAGATGACATGATCCTCTACATAGAAAACCCTAAAGACTCTACCAGAAAATTACTAGAGCTAATCAGTGAATATAGTAAAGTTTCAGGATACAAAATCAACACACAGAAATCCTTGGCATTCCTATATACTAACAATGAGAAAACAGAAAGAGAAATTAAGGAAAAAATTCCATTCACCATCGAAACAAAAAGAATAAAATACTTAGGAGTATTTCTACCTAAAGAAACAAAAAACTTGTATATTGATGGATTTTTGAGCATAACCTTTCTGGCATGTGAAATGAGTGCAACTGTGTGGTAGTTTGAACACTGTTTGGGTTGCCCTACTTTGGGATTAGAATAAAAGCTGACCCATTCTAGTCCTGTGACCACTGCTGAGTTTTCCAAATTTGCTGACATAGTGAATGCAGCACTTTCACATCTTTTAGCATTTGAAATAGCTCAGCTGGAATTCTGTTCACTTGCTTTGTTCATAGTAATGCTTCCTAAGGCCTACTTGACTTCACATTCCAGGATGTCTGACTTTAGGTTAATGATCATACCTCTGTGGTTATCCAGATCATTAGGACCTTTTTTGTATAGTTCTATGTATTCTTGCTACTACTTCTTTTTTCTTTAAATATTTATTAATTTAATTTGTTGCATCAGTTCTTAGTTGTCACATGTGAGATCTTTGTTGGGGTGGGCGGGTTCAGTAGTTGGTGTGTGTGGGATCTTAGTTCCCCAAGCATGGATTGAACCTGCTTCTCACTGCATTGGAAGGCAGATTCTTAAGCGCTGGACCACCCAGAAAGTTCCCTTGCTACCTCTTCTTAATCTCTTCTACTTCTGTTAGGGGCTCACATTTTCTGTCCTTTATCTTAGTGTCGTATATTTTTGCCTTTTCATACTATTCGTGGAGTCCTTGTGGCAATAGTACTGGAGTGGGTTACCGTTTCCTCTTTCAGTGGATCAGGATTTGTCAGAACTCTTCACTATGACCTCTCTGTCTTGGGTGGCCCTGCATGGCATGGTTCATAGTTTCATTGAGTTATGCAAGCCCCTTTGCCATGACAAGACTGTGATCCAAGAAGAGGTATTAACTTTTACAATATTTTCAATTCTTTTGGTTTTCTTCAGTATGTGGCTATACTTCCAACTAAATGTGACTAATTTTTCTCCCTTCTCCCTTACTTGATATCACCAAGAGCTAAAACCTGACTAACCAGACTCTTATATGGACTCTAAGGATCCATGTAGCAAATCTCTTTCCCCACCATCTGAGAAACACCATGAAATAAATTTTGAGGAGTTGATAACCTTGAAGGACTCATAACCACAGTAGACTATGTGTAGAACAGATTTCTTCCTGCACAATCTGCTATTTGAGTCATTAAGAAGTTTGATAAAGTCCTCAAGTCTTTCAAGCTCTTAGAGGAGAGATACCTGAACACTGACAGCTTATTTAGTTCAGTTCAGTCATTCAGACATGTCCAACTCTGTGACCCCATGGACTGTAGCACTCCAGGATTCCTTGTCCATCATCAACACCAGGAGCTTACTCAAACTCATCCATCAAGTTGGTGATACCATCCAACAATCTCATCCTCTGTCATCCCCTTCTCCTGCCCTCAATCTTTTCCAGCATCAGGGTCTTTTCAAATGAGTCAGTTCTTCCCATCAGGTGGCCAAAGTATTGGAGTTTCAGCCACGAAATTAAAAGACACTTGCTCCTTTGAAGGAAAGCTATGACAAACCTGGACAGCATATTAAAAATCAGAGACATCATTTTGTTGACAAAGGTCTGTATAGTCAAACCATGGTTTTTCTAGTAGTCATGTGCAGCTATGAGAGTTAGATCATTAAAAAGGCTGAGCACTAGAGAACTGATGCTTTTGAATTGTGGTATTAGAGGAAATTCTTGAGAGTCCCTTGAACTGCAAGGAGATCAAAGAAGTGAACCCTAAAAGAAATTAACACTGAATACTCATTGTAAGGGTTGATGCTGAAGCTGAAACTCCAATATTTTGGCTACATGTTACGAAGAGCTGATTCATTGTAAAAAACCCTGATGCTGGGAAAGATTGAAAGCAAAAGGAAAAGAGGGTTATAGGCGATGAGCTCTTAGATAGCATCAATGACTTATTGGATGTTAGTTTGAGCAAACTCTGGAAAATAGTGGAGGACAGACGAGTTTCATGTGCTGCAGTCCATGGAGTTGCAAAGAGTAGGATATGACTTAGCGGTTGAACAAATGTTGACAATGCATGCCACATTAAAGGATCCATTCCAATAAAATGTTGGTAAAATAATTGATTTTTCATATTCATTTGTTACTTACAAATTGCCAAGTGTTGCAAAATAGCTCAAAAAATAATTAAAAGGGCCAGAGTATGATAACCTGCTTGGGTGTACTTACAGTTGTCTAGGACATGATTTCTTTCTACAGTTGTCTTTCCTTTGATCAAAGATAATGTCAAATAATGGTTCTGTTCAGTTCACTAACTCAGTCATGTCTGACTCTTTGCAACCCCATAGACTGCAGCACATCAGACTTCCTTGTCCATCCCCAACATCCCAGAGTTTGTTCAAACTCATGTCCATCGAGTCAGTGATGCCATCCCACCATCTCATCCTCTGTCAATTCCTTTTCCTCCTGCCTTCAATCTTTCCCAGCATCGGGTGTTTTATTTTTTCCTACTGACTCAGTTCTTCGTATCAGGTGATCAAAGAAAAGGAGCTTCAGCTTCAGCATCAGTCCTTCCAAAGAATACTCAACATTGATTTCTTTTGGGATTGATTGGTTTAATCTTCTTGCAGTCCAAGGGACTCTCAAGAGTCTTATACAACACCACAGTTCAAAAGCATCAATTCTTCCATGCTCAGCTTTCTTTATAGTCCAACTCTCACATTCATACATGACTACTGGAAAAACAATAACTTTGACAAGATAGACATTTATTGGCAAAGTAATGTCTCTGTTTCTTAATATGCTGTCTAGGTTGGTCATAGCTTTTCTTCCAAAGAGCAAGCATCTTTGAATTTCATGGTCACAGTCACCATCTGCAGTGATTTTGGAGCCCCCCAAAATAAAGTCTATCACTGTTGCCGTTGTTTTCCCATCTGTTTGCCAAAAGTAATGGGACTGGATGCCATGGTCTTAGTTTTCTGATTGCTCAGTTTTAAGCCAACCTTTTCACTCTCTTCTTTCACTTTCAACAAGAGGCTCTTTAGTTCATCTTCACTTTCTGCCATAAGGATGTATATCTGAGGTTATTGATATTTCTCCCAGCAATCTTGATTCCAGCTTGTGCTTCTTCCAGCCCAGCGTTTCTCATGATGTAGTCTGCATGTAGGTTAAATAAGCAGGGTGACAATAGACAGCCTTGATGTACTCCTTTTCCTATTTGGAACCAGTCGGTTGTTGCATGTCCAGTTCTAACTGTTGCTTCCTGACCTGCATACACGTTTCTCAAGAGACAAGTCAGATGGTCTGGTATTCCCATCTCTTTCAGAATTTTCCACAGTTTCTTATGAGCCACACAGTCAAAGGCTTTGGCATAGTCAATAAAGCAGAAATAAATGTTTTTTCTGGAACTCTCTTGCTTTTTCAATCATCCAGCAGATGTTGGCAATTTGATCTCTGGTTCCTCTGCCTTTTCTAAAACCAGCTTGAACATCTGGAAGTTTACAGTTCATGTATTGCTGAAACCTGGCTTGGAGAATTTTGAGCATTACCTTACTAGCGTGTGAAATGACTGCAATTGTGCGGTAGTCTGAGCATTCTTTGGCATTGCCTTTCTTTGGGATAGGAATGTAGACTGACCTGGAAAATGATCCTGTGGCCATTGCTGAGTTTTCCAAATTTGCTGGCATAGTGCATGCAGCACTTTCACGTCATCATCTTTTAGGATTTGAAATAGCTCAACTGGAATTCCATCCCCTCCATTAGCTTTGTTTGTAGTGAGGCTTTCTAAGGCCCACTTGACTTCACCTTCTAGGATTTCTGGCTCTAGCTGACTGTAAGTGATCACACCATCGTGATTATCTGAGTCATAAGATCCTTTTTGTAAGGTTTTTCTGTGTATTCTTGCCACCTCTTCTTAATATCTTCTGCTTCTGTTAGGTCCCTACCATTTCTCTCCTTTATTGAGCCCATCTTGGCATGAAATGTTCCCTTGGTATCTCTAATTTTCTTGAAGAGATCTCTAGTCTTTCCCATTCTGTTGTTTTCCTCTATTTCTTTGCATTGATTGCTAAGGAAGGCTTTCTTATCTCTCCTTGCTATTCTTTGGAATTCTGCATTCAGATGGGAATATCTTTCCTTTTCTCCTTTGCTTTTGCTTCTTTTCTTTTCACAGATATTTGTAAGGCCTCCTCAGATAGCCTTTTTGCTTTTTTACATTTCTTTTTCTTGGGGATGGTCTTAATTCCCGTCTCCTGTACAATGTCATGAACCTCCACCCATCATTCATCAGGAACTCAGTCTATCATATCTAGTCCCATAAATCTATTTCTCACTTCCACTGTATAATTACAAGGGATTTGATTTAGGTCATACCTGAATGGTCTAGTGGTTTTCCCTACTTTCTTCAATTTAAGTCTGAATTTGGCAATAAGGAGTTCCTGATCCGAGCCACAGTCAGCTTCCGATCTTGTTTTTGCTGACTGTGTAGAGCTTTCCATCTTTGGCTGCAAAGAATATAATCAGTCTGATTTCAGTGTTGATCATCTGGTGATGTCCATGTGTAGAGACTTCTCTTCTTTTGTTGGAAGAGGGTGTTTGCTATGACCAGTGCATTCTCTTGGCAAAACTTATTAGCCTTTGCCCTGCTTCATTCTGTACTCCAAGGCAAAATTTGCCTGTTACTCCAGGTGTTACCTGACTTCCTACTTTTGCATTCCAGTCCCCTATAATGAAAAGGACATCTTTTTTTTTGGTGTTAGTTCTAAAAGATATTGTAGGTCTTCACAGAACCGTTCAACTTCAGCTTCTTCAGCATTACTCGTTGGGGCATAGGTTTGGATTACTGTGATACTGAATGGCTTGCCTTGGAAATGAACAGAAATCACTCTGTCAGTTTTGAGATTGCATCCAAGTACTACATTTTAGACTCTTTTGTTGACCATGATAGCTATTCCATTTCTTCTAAGGGATTCCCGTCCACAGTAGTGGATATAATGGTCATCTGAGTTAAATTCACCCATTCCAGTCCATCTTAGTTTGCTGATTCCTAGAATGTCGACATTCACTATTGCCATCTCCTTTTGACCACTTCCAATTTGCCTTGATTCATGGACCTAACATTCCAGGTTCCTATGCAATATTGTTCTTTACAACATCGGACCTTAGTTCTATCACCAGTCACATCCACAGCTGGGCATCGATTTTTCTTTGGCTCCATCCCTTCATTCTTTCTGGAATTATTTCTCCACTGATCTTCAGTAGCATGTTAGGCACCTACCGACCTGGGGAGTTCATCTTTTAGTATCCTATCTTTTTGCCTTTTCATACTGTTCATAGGGCTCTCAAGGCAAGAATACTGAAGTGGTTTGCCATTCCTTCTCCAGCGGACCACATTCTGTCATGCTTATCTACCATGACCCTTCTGTCTTGGGTGGCCCCACACGGCATGGCTTAGTTTCACTGAGTTAGACAAGGCTGTTGTCTGTGTGATCAGATTGGCTAGTATGGTTCTATTATGTCTGCCCTCTGATGCCTTTTCGCAACACTTACCCTTTTGCTTGGGTTTTTCCTACCTCTGACATGGGCTACCTCTTCACTGGTTGCTCCAGCAAAGTGCAGCCACTGCTCCTTACCTTCGATGATGGGTATCTCCTCACAGACATCCCTCTTGACCTTGATCACGGAGTAGCTCCTCTTGGCCCTCCTGCGCCCAGGCAGCCGCCACTAGTTGGGAGTGGGGTAGCAATTTTTGGCCTCCACCCCTGACCTTCGGTGTGAGGTAGCTACTCTCAGCTGTGCTTTGGGTTTCTCTTACCTTGGACGCAGGGCCTCTCTTCACAGCTGCTCCAGCAAAGTGCAGCTGCTGCCCTTAATCTTGGACACTGCCCCCCCCAACCCCCTCGACCTCCTGCCTGGGGTAGCTCCTCCCAACCACTGCCCCCGACCTCCAGCCCAGGGAAGGTTCCCCCAACTGCTGCCCCCGACCTCTGGCCACTTAAAGGTGGTTATTTTTAACATTTGAAAATATTTTGAAGACTTCAAAACAGTTCTAACTGTTGCTTCATGACCTGCATATGGGTTTCTCAAGAGGCAGGTGATGCTTAAAAAACATGAAAAACCTTTTAGCAAGGAGATTAACAAAAATGGCTTAAATTCTAGCTAACTTAAAATTCATTCTTGGCAAATTAAATATCTGATATATATGAAAAAAAATTTTTTATAGACACACCATATAGTGGTTAAAAGAGAAATTAAGTTTTCTTTTTTAATTAAAAAGTCTGTCTCTGACATACCAAAGCATTGGCTTTAAAGCAAAAAGATGTATCACTTCACAGAAGTAATGATCATTCTGATACTTATGCAAATAGATATGATGAAGATCACCAACCCAATGCTACTACATAAAAAAAAATATTTTTTGGTGCCTTGAACATGTTTACTATGATGCTCTTTTAAGAAGTTAAGCTCATAACTCATATAATATTCTGTTTTTTTATTTGATATTGTATTTTGAGCATTTTGCCACTTAAAGTATATTTTAAATGAATAACATTTCATTACTTGATAAACTTCAGTTTAAACATTTTCATATTATAGGACCCTTATCTTGCTTCAAAATCTTGAATGTAGTTCATTTAATATAATTATTACCTTTGGATACATATTAAAAATGAAATTATTGAATGAAAAGATATGGCCATTTTTAAAGGACTTGTTACTTGTCACTAAAATATGTAAGCATATCATGGAATGTATGTTTGACTGTCTTTTTTGTTTTAGCTATACCATTATCAATTAGTCTCTAGTTCTCCCTGGGCTTGACTTGCCAATCTGTTATCTCTATTGCTTTTGGCTATATCCTCTGATAAATTCTTTCTTTATCGCCCCTCCTGGCTACTTCAGAAGAAATTACTCCTGTGGGCACATGAGCAGATTTCTGAGTCTACTTCCTGCTCTTAGAAAATTGGGAGAGCAAGAGTGTTTTTAAATGTCTAGTAGTCTCAATTCCTTTCAGTCCAAGTTGATGATGTTTTTGCTTTTATAGCTATTTCAAAATTATTGTAGTAGCTTATTTATCATGAATTCATCCCATGAGCCAAAAAGCTATATCCACAGTTCTTTTTTAAATGACTATGTAAACATAATTCTGGGTTATTTGGACAATGTTGGACAATCCCAACTCATAGGACTGACCCCAGAGTAAGAGCTGGAGAGCACTATAGTTATATTGTAAAGGACAAGGCCTTTGGGAGGAGTGAATACTTCACTATTTTTTCAATATAATGCATAGTAATAGGGGCTGCCCACTTGGCTCAGTGGTAAAAAATCTGCTTGTCAATACAGGAGACATAAGTTTGATCCCGGGTTGGAAATATTACCTGGAGGAGGAAACGGCAACCCACTCCAGTAATCTTTCCAGGGAAATCCCATGGACAGAGGAGCCTGTTGGGCTACAATCCATGGGGTCACAAAAGAGTTTGACACGACTTAGAAGCTGAGCACGCACACTGTTGTAGAAGGCAAAAATGGATATTGTGGTGTAATGAGGAAACTGAGCCACAGCTCTACTTGGAAATCTTAAGCCACAAGCTATTTTCTTTTTAAAATTCTGTAAAAATTACTTCACATAATCCTGATATTTAGTATATCAGCATTTCCCCTGAAGTCAGGAACAAGAAAAGGGTGCCCACTCTCACCACTACTATTCAACATAGTTTTGGAAGTCTTGGCCACAGCAATCAGAGCAGATAAAGAAATAAAAGGGATCAGATTGGAAAAGAAGAAGTAAAACTCTCACTGTTTGCAGATGACATGATCCTCTACATAGAAAACCCTAAAGACTCTACCAGAAAATTACTAGAGCTAATCAGTGAATATAGTAAAGTTTCAGGATACAAAATCAACACACAGAAATCTCTGGCATTCCTATACACTAACAATGAGAAAACAGAAAGAGAAATTAAGGAAACAATTCCATTCGAACCAAAAAGAATAAAATATTTAGGAGTATTTCTACCTAAAGAAACAAAAGACTTATATATAGAAAACTATAAAACACTGATGAAATAAATAAAAGAGGACACAAATAGATGGAGAAATATACTGTGTTCATGGATTGGAAGAATCAATATAGTGAAAATGAGTATACTACCCAGAGCAATATATAGATTCAATGCAATTCCTCTCAAGCTACCAGAGGTCTTTTTCAGAGAATTAGAACAAATAATTTCACAATTTGTATGGAAATACAAAAAACCTCGTATAGCCCAAGCAATCTTGAGAAAGAAGAATGGAACTGGAGGAATCAACCTACCTGACTTTAGGCTGTACTACAAAGCCACAGTCATCAAGACAGTATGGTACTGGCACAAAGACAGAAATATAGATCAATGGAACAAAATAGAAAGCCCAGAGATAAATCCACGCATCTACAGACACCTTATCTTTGACAAAGGAGGCAAGAATATACAATGGAGAAAAGACAATCTCTTTAACAAGTGGTGCTGGGAAAACTGGACAGCCACTTGTAAAAGAATGAAACTAGAACACTTTCTAACACCATACACAAAGATAAACTCAAAATGGATCAAAAATTTAATCATAAGACCAGAAACTATAAAACTACTAGAGGAAAACATAGGCAAAACACTCTCTGACATAAACCAAAGCAGGATCCTCTATGGCCACCTCCAAGAATATCGGAAATAAAAGCATGAATAAACAAATGGGACCTAATTAAAATTAAAAGCTTCTGCACAACAAAGGAAACTGTAAGCAAGGTGAAAAGGCAGCCTTCAGAATGGGAGAAAATAATAGCCAATGAAGCAACGGACAA
>SRVM01003312.1:0-14246 GCA_007570785.1 Antilocapra americana
GGGTCATATGGCAGGTCTATTTGCAGCTTTTTAAGGAACCTCCACACTGTTTTCCATAGTGGCTGTACTAGTTTGCATTCCCACCAACAGTGTAAGAGGGTTCCCTTTTCTCCACATCCTCTCCAGCATTTATTGCTTGTAGACTTTTGGATGGCAGCCATTCTGACTGGTGTAAAGTGGTACCTCATTGTGGTTTTGATTTGCATTTCTCTGATAATGAGTGATGTTGAGCATCTTTTCATGTGTTTGTTAGCCATTTTTATATCTTCTTTGGAGAAATGTCTGTTAAGTTCTTTGGCCCACTTTTTAATTGGGTTGTTTATTTTTCTAGAATGGAGCTGCAGGAGTTGTTTGTATATTTTTGAGATTAATTGTTTGTCTGTTGCTTCATTGGCTATTATTTTCTCCCATTCTGAAGACTGTCTTTTCACCTTGCTTATAGTTTCCTTTGTTGTGCAAAAGCTTTTAATTTTAATTAGGTCCCATTTGTTTATTCGTGTTTTTATTTCCAATATTCTGGGAGGTGGGTCATGGAGTATCCCGCTTTGGATTATAGCAGAGAGTGTTTTGCCTATGTTATCCTCTAGGAGTTTTATAGTTTCTGGTCTTATGCTTAGATCTTTGATCCATTTTGAGTTTATCTTTGTGTATGGTGTTAGAAAGTGATCTAGTTTCATTCTTTTACAAACCCACAGCAAACATTATCCTCAATGGTGAAAAGCTGGAAGCATTCCCCCTGAAATCAGGAACAAGACAAGGGTGCCCACTCCCACCACTACTATTCAACATAGTTTTGGAAGTCTTGGCCACAGCAATCAGAGCAGATAAAGAAATTAAAGGAATCCAGATTGGAAAAGAAGAAGTAAAACTCTCTCTGCTTGCAGATGACATGATCCTCTATATTGAAAACCCTAAAGACTCTACGAGAAAATTACTAGAGCTAATCAGTGAATAGAGCAAAGTTTCAGGATATAAAATCAACACACAGAAATCCCTGGCATTCCTATACACTAACAGTGAGAAATCAGAAAGAGAAATTAAGGAAACAATTCCATTCACCATCGAAACAAAAAGGATAAAATACTTAGGAGTATTTCTACCTAAAGAATCAAAAGACTTGTATATAGAAAACTATAAAACACTGATGAAAGAAATCAAGGAGGACACAAACAGATGGAGAAATGTGCCGTGTTCGTGGATTGGAAGAATCAATATAGTGAAAATGAGTATACTACCCAAAGCAATCTATAGATTCAATGCAATTCCTATCAAGCTACCAGAGGTCTTTTTCAAAGAATTAGAACAAATAATTTCTCAATTTGTATGGAAATACAAAAAACCTCGTATAGCCAAAGCAATCTTGAGAAAGAAGAATGGAACTGGAGGAATCAACCTACCTGACTTTAGGCTATACTACAAATCCACAGTCATTAAGACAGTATGGTACTGGCACAAAGACAGAAATATAGATCAATGGAACAGAATAGAAAGCCCGGAGATAAATCCACGCATCTATGGACACCTTATCTTTGACAAAGGAGGCAAGAATATACAATGGAGAAAAGACAACCTCTTTAACAAGTGGTGCTGGGAAAACTGGACAGCCACTTGTAAAAAAATGTTTTAAAAAGTGATTTATTTTTACAAGTTGGTACCACTGCCCTCTGAAGAACATCGGTGGAGGAGAAGGCTTTCCCATCTGAGGATAAGCAAGGTTGCAAATGATTGTTCACAATAGACCCCGTCTGTGTTCATTCTGTGCCAAAATGTTCACACAGGCTTTTGTCAAACACATTTGAGTGCTGCGGGTAATAGATGTCATTTAATAAAACTCAGAGGCACAGGCTATGTTACTTTTTAAGGAAAAAAAAAGTGTGCGGTTGGGGGGGGATCAAAGGGTTTAACAATTTTATTCACTGGCTGATATTCAGTGACTCTAAAACTCTGGCCACTGCTCAGGTTTGTGAATTTCTATGGAAAACGAACTGTGTTTGGCAAGCTTGATGAAATATGAAGCTGATAAAAAATGTTTCATGCTTTCTCAAGACCTTATGCCACTAACTGTGTGGGATTGGAAAAACTGTTCAAATGTCAATTTAAATGTCACTTTAAACACTGTAAACAAATGATCTTCTATACCAATATGAATTAATATAATTCTGTTGATTTCAGACCATAACTTGAACTGAAGTTTCTTTGAGTTTTAACTAGGAAATGTTTCATGGAGAACATGAACTTCAGCGTAGACAAGTTGAGCTCAGTTGAGTTCTATTCAGAATCAGAAATGTTCATGCAATGCACTATTTTACACTGTGGTGAACTGACTGAAAACTCAATTGACACAACGGTTTTTAGGAAGCAGGTCCTGAACTCAAAAATAAAGGAGTAGGCCAAAAGAAATAAAACATTATTGGAACAGTTCAAATCATTATGTAAAAGAACACTGTGGTGAATTCCGTTGCAGAGTTCATGACTCGTGAACATTATCTCCAAACCAGTCATCTCTGAGCTTTATAGAGTCGACTATCCAACCGCCTTCTTGACCCTTCCATCTGGTATCTCAGGGTCATCTCAAACTTCACTTATCCAACGCTGAACTCTTGACTTTCCTTTCTGGCAAATGTCTTTGTACCAAAGCCTCTCATGTCTTAAGAGGTGTTTGTAAAGCATTTCTCTCAGTGCCTGGCATGCAGATCTGCTCAATAAAGGTTGATGACAATGATATTGATGATGACTGATAGTGATGAAGATGTCTTTTATGCACCCAATTAGTTGAGCCAGAAACTAAATTGTCTTTCTTAATTCTTTACTTCACTTCATGCCCCACATTTAATCTATTTCCAGTTTCTGTGAACTCTGCCTTCAAAAAAAAAATCAGGAAACCAACCCCTCTTCTCCAACTCTGCTGTCATCATCCCACCTCCAGCCCCAATCATATTTCTCCTGAACAGCCTTCTAGCCAACCTAACCATGTCCACTCTTGCCCTTGCCCTTGTTCCTTCTTCCCAGAGGGAAAACCAGAATGATTTTCTTAAACACAAACCTTCATTACCAAAACACATATGGTGCTTGGGTCTGGAAGATTCCTTGGAGGAGGGCATGGCAACCCACTCCAGTATTCTCAGCTGGAGAATCCCATGGACAAGTGAGCCTGGCGGCTACAGTCCATGGGGTCACAAAGAGCTGGACACGACTGAAACGTCTTAGCATGTACCATATGGTGCTTATTATGTATTTATTAAGTATGTTAAACATCCTTATGAAGTAGGTACTATTATTACTTCCATTTTACAAGTAAGGGATTGAGTAAGGAGGGCAAAGCCACAGTTCACACTCAATCAGTCTGAGTCCAGAGCTGGGCTTTCAACTGCTACACAAAATACCATTCCATACCCAAGCTTTAGAAAAGTAACAAACAAACAAGCAAAGACTGTCAATTTGCTTCACTTAGAATACAGTCCATCTGCACAGGACTGCCCCGAGCAAAATGGTCTGGACTGACTTCCTCAGCCACCCTATCAGTCCTCTCTCTTTCCTCCTGTTGTCCTGACCCTCATAAACAAGACAAGCTGGGTACTGCACAGGGGTTTCTACCCGTGCTGTTCTCTGTGCCTGAACTGTTCTTCCCAGGAATTTTCATAGCCTGCCTCCTCCTTCTTTATTCTTTAATCCTACTCCCTTAGTAAAGGCTTCTCTGACCTTCTCAATCTGAAATCAATGTTCCCTGGTTTCTTGATCTCAACATTCCATTGGTTTTCTTCTCAGCACTTATCTCAGCTTGTAATTGCTTTCATATGCTTGTCCATTTGTCTACTGACTGTCTCTCCCATTGGTCTGGAGGCTTCACAAGGATAATATTGTTTATGACTGTATTTCCACCACTGAGCATATTGCCCTGCACAAAGTGGGTGATGAGAAATTTGATGAAAGATTGGATGAAGAAAAGAAGGCTTTGGTAATATGAAATATCCACTTAGACCACTGGTTCTCCAAGTGTGATTGGAATCACCTAGGGACGCTTTTTGTAAATCAAACTAGAGCCCCAGGACTGTTATTTTCAGCACTTACTCTTAAGGCCTATCACAGTCTTGTAAAGAATTTATGTAATTTTGATTTTGACATGATTTGGCAATTAATACCTCATAGAATTCTTGTTTGGCTGTCATTTTTAAGTGACCATTGTGTATTTTCAGGAATACTTGCTGGGAGAGAAAAATGTACATTATAAATCACTTTTACATGTCATAAGATTGTTAAAAATACTGACAGTGAAATTGACATACTATGTTTTTAGGTAAGAAATTACATTATTACCTTGGGAGCCAATAATTTCCTTTTCAGCTTGTAGACATTTGTGGGGGCTCCTGGAGAGCTTACAGTTCCCAGGCCCCATAATCAGATAATGGTGTGTAATGGACAGAATGGACCAGCTGAAGTCAGTCCTGAATCAACCACAACAGGACTCCTGCCCAGGAATCTGCATTTTAAGAAAATTTTCAGGAAATTCCTACGCAAATAAAATTTTAAAGCTATTTTTTCTCTTTGTCTAGACTATGTGTATTGTTTTAGAAAAATATACAACAGAAAGCAGTGCCCACTCTTTAAATCTGTGGTTTAATTCTGAGAAATCCAAGATAATGTTTCACATAAAGGAAAAACATACACTACTAATTGATGTTAAGCTCATTACGTGTCCGGAAATGCAGATTATCAATAATTTTTTCAGGAAAATGAATCATCTTTGTTAAATATCTTTTGTGAGCCTACAGGTCCACAGGGGATGAAAAGGACTGGCATTTTTCACCTGGAGGGGAAGAATGAGTCATTTGGCCAGATGGAAAGAATAGGAAGGTAAGTTAGACCATAACTTGACCATGTTTTAAGCTATAAGTGGATAGTGTTAAGAAAATTAAAATTGTAAGCAGGAGGGCTTCCCTGGAAGTCCAGCAGTTAAGAGTCCGCCTTGCCAATGCAGGGCACATTGGTTCAGTCCCTGGACTGGGAAGATTCCACATGCTGCAGTGCAACTAAGCCAAGTGTGCCACAGAGATGCTGGAGATGAGTTCCTGCCTGATCCGCCGTGACCTTCCTCTCTTCACATGGCCCTTCCCTGCTCAAAATCCTTCCACTGTTCTTCAGTCAATTCAGATCTAGGCTTTCCATGACCTGACCCTAATCCAGTCTTCCAAATCCTTCTCTTGCCCTGCTTCCCAGCAAACCCTGCACTCCAGCTCAACAGAACTGCTCACTCTCCTACTTTTCACATTCTGTCTTTGCTTTTGTCATTTGCCTTCTACAGGGTTCCCTTGACCCTCATATTTCCCAATAAATATCCCATCTGTTATTACTCCCTAATTTATGTAGCCAAGCAGGACCTTTCTTCATGAATTCCCTGACTTCTTCCCAACCTCCTTCTCTATGCTTTTCCCCAGGTAAGTCGATCTAAGTTCATCCCTCCAGTGACTCAGGAAAAAACCTTGTCTTCCTATCACCTCTGACTCCATATCGTACCCCACAACCAATCCATTAGTGAATCTCACTGTCACTATGTTCAAAACATGGTAGAATCTGACCTTTTCTCATCGTAGCCACTGGTCCACTCTGGTCCAGGCTAAAATCATCTTTCACCTCGATTAATAATGAAACTTTCTAAATGACTCAGCATACAAAGCGATCCTGCCAACCCTCCCTAAAATACTCATCTCTCATTCCTCCACACTGAAGAGAATTTTCCCTCAGAAAATCTTTAGATTGTTAGTGAGTCACTTTCAGCCTTATCTTTTTCTAGAAAGGTAATGATGCAGATGACCCAGAAAAAAAATAGGGGTGCAGAAGAGCTCTCCCAAATCCCACAGTGGGGACTTGGATTGCTACAGTTAATTTCAGTTCAGTTCAGTCGCTCAGTCGTGTCTGACTATTTGTGACCCCATGAATCTCAGCAGGCCAGGGCTCCCTGTCCATCACCAACTCCCGGAGTCTACCCAAACCCATATCCATTGACTCAGTGATGCCATCCAGCCATCTCATCCTCTGTTGTCCCCTTCTTGTCCTGCTCCCAATTCTTTGCAGCATCAGGGTCTTTTCCAATGAGTGAACTCTTCGCATGAGGTGGCCAAAGTATTGAAGTTTCAGCTTCAACATCAGTCCTTCCAATGAACACTCAGGACTGATCTCCTTTAGGATGGGCTTGTTGGATCTCCTTGCAGTCCAAGGGACTCTCAAGAGTCTTCTCCAACACCACAGTTCAAAAGCACCAATTCTTTGGCGCTCAGCTTTCTTCACAATCCAACTCTCACATCCATACGTGACTACTGGAAAAACCATAGCCTTGTCTAGACGGAACTTTGTTGCCAAAGAAATGTCTCTGCTTTTCAATATGCTATCTAGGTTGGTCATAATTTTCCTTCCAAGGAGAAAGCATCTTTAATTTCATGGCTTTTTATTTCAAAACAGAAATAGATGCTTTTAATCACCATCTGCAGTGATTTTGAAGCCCCCAAAAATAAAGTCTGACACTGTTTCCACTGTTTCCCCATCTATTTGACATGAAGTGATGGGACCAGGTGCCATGATCTTAGTTTTCTGAATGTTGAGTTTTAAGTCAACTTTTTCACTCTCCTCTTTCACTTTCATCAAGAGGCTTTTTAGTTCCTCTTCACTTTCTGCCATAAGGGTGGTGTCATCTGCATATCTGAGGTTATTGGTATTTTTCCCGGCAATCTTGATTCCAGCTTGTGCTTCTTCCAGCCCAGTGTTTCTCATGACGTACTCTGCATATAACTTAAATAATCAGGGTGATAATATACAGCCTTGATGTACTCCTTTTCCTATCTGGAACCAGTCTGTTATTCCATGTCCAGTTCTAACTGTTGCTTCCTGACCTGCATACAGTCTTCTCAAGAGACAGGTCAGATGGTCTGGTATGCCCATCTCTTTAAGAATTTTCCACAGTTTATTGTGATCCACACAGTCAAAAGCTTTGGCATAGTGAATAAAGTAGAAATAGATATTTTTCTGTAACTCTCTTGCTTTTTTGATGATCCAGCAGATTTTGGCAATTTGATCTCTGGTTCCTCTGCCTTTTCTAAAACCAGCTTGAACATCTGGAAGTTCACGGTTCACTTACTGCTGAAGCCTTGCTTGGAGAATTTTGAGCATTACTTTACTAGCATGTGAGATGAGTGCAATTGTGTGGTAGTTCGAGCATTCTTTGGCATTGCCTTTCTTTGGGATTGGAATGAAACCTGACCTTTTCCAGTCCTGTGGCCATTGCTGAGTTTTCCAAATTTGCTGGCATATTGAGTGCAGCACTTTCACAGCATCATCTTTTAGGATCTGAAATAGCTCAACTGGAATTCCATCCCCTCCACTAGCTTTGTTCATAGTGATGCTTTCTAAGGCCCACTTGACTTCACATTCCAGGATGTCTGGCTCTAGGTGAGTGATCATACCATCGTGATTATCTATGTCATGAAGATCTTTCTTGTACAGTTCTTCTGTGTATTCTTGCCGCCTCTTCTTAATATCTTCTGCTTCTATTAGGTCCATACCATTTCTGTCCTTTATCGAGCTCATCTTTGCATGAAATGTTCTCTTGGTATCTCCAATTTTCTTGAAGAGATCTCTAGCCTTTCCCATTCTGTTGTTTTCCTCTATTTCTTTGCACTGATCGCTGAGGAAGGCTTTCTAATCTCTCCTTGCCATTCTCTGGAACTCTGCATCCAGATGGGAATATCTTTCCTTTTCTCCTTTGCTTTTGGCTTCTCTTCTTTTCATAGTTATTCGTAAGGCCTTCTCAGACAGCCATATTGCTTTTGTGCATTTCTTTTCCATGGGGATGGTCTTAATCCCTGTCTCCTGTACAGTGCCATGAACCTCCATCCATAGTTCATCAGGCACTCTGTCTATCATATCTGGTCTCTTAAATCTATTTCTCACTTCCACTGTATAATCATAAAGTATTTGATTTAGGTCATACCTGACTGGTCTAGTGGTTTTCCCTACTTTCTTCAATTTAAGTCTGAATTTGGCAATAAGGAGTTCATGATCTGAGCCACAGTCAGCTCCTGGTCTTATTTTTGCTACAGAGAGTGGTTATTCATTGGCAGTTCACAGCATTCTTAACGGGACCTGAATTACCCTTTTTTGCGCAGAATAAAATAGTGCTGTTCCACGAAGTGTATTTACTCTTCATGTGGACACAGTGTGTAGAGTGGGCATTCGCATATATTTAAAGGCCAAATGAGCTGATCTTGGTAATATCACCCTCCCTGCCCATAACTGATCCTGGAACCCAGATGAAAGCATATGAAGGAAAGGTGTCTGGAGATGTCTACAAAATCTTGCTTTTGAGTGTTAGCAAGAGACACAGGAAGACAGAAACCTTTTCTTCCTCTCTGTCAAGGTTTCTCAAGCTCAGCACTATTGCCATTTGGGGTCATCTGTCATAGGGACTGCCCTGTGTGTGAAGGATGCTTAGCAGCAACACTAGCCTCTACCCACTGGATGCCAGTAGCATCTCTTCAGTTGTTAGAATCAGCACCATCTCCAGACATTGCCAGACATGGTCTCATGGGGGTAGATTACCCCAAGTTGAGAACCACTGCCCTAAACATTGTCATATTTATCCCCAAACTGCCACAGGTTCTCTCAATAAGAGCTTAGAGCTATTTAGTCAATCAGTCAGTCTTTGTGGCACCAAGGACTATAGACTGCCAGGTTCCTCTGTCCATGGGATTCTCCAGGCAAGAAGACTGGACTGGGTAGCCATTCCCTTTTCCAAAGGACCTTCCCAACCCAGGTCTTCTGTATTGCAGGCAGATTCTTTACAGTCTGGGCCAGCAGGGAAGCTATAGAGATGCTTAGAAAAACATAAAGTCAAGAGGATTGCAGGAAAAAGACCAGAGTCACTGACTGAAACCCATCATACTTGTGAAATTTGGGGTGACACAAGCCTCTACAATTCCTAATTGTTTAAGCTGGTTTAAGTGGGTTTTCCTATTATTATCAGTGAGGAGCATCAGACTGATCCAGGGTCCACCATCATAGTTCACAGCACATTGTCCTATTCCAGGGCATCCTACATCTTGGAGAAATGAGCCAAGTCCCAGCTTGGGGCACAGTTCCATGGGTTCAGCTTCATGTTTAGGACAGAAATAAAATGGCTCATTTTCCCATTTGTTAATTACTGCTTATCCACATTTGTTATGGAATTGTATAATTTCAAAGCAGGAAATGATTTTAGGGAAGGAGAATTAAGCTAAAACCAACGTCTATGTTTATCTTCAAAGGAAGGCTTTCCAAAGAGGATTAAGCCATGTGCCTGCAAGTATCAGGAAAAGAGCCATTATCCACTTCAAAACACTTCCTGAGCATGACGAGTCACCATACATCTTGCGTAAAAAGCAAAGGGAGACATTTTCTTATGGCCACATACACTTAAATATTCCTTCTCCTTAAATAGGAATTCTGCATAGTTTCAATGACTAAATCAATTATCTATTTACAGTGAACTTCCTGTCATTTCTGTGCACAGATCTGTCGTTTAGTTTTACCATCTATTTTTTTAAATCTGAAAACTGATGCAGAAAGTAGAGCTGGCATAATTAACAGACTATTCCATTTGGGGTATAGTAGGGAGGAGGAGAAGATAAAAAATTATAATCCATTTCTTATGACTTTTATTTTTATGTACTATTAGTTTGCATTATTGTTGCTTATTATAAAAGCAATGCAAGCTTACAATTATAAAATCAGAAATATAAAAATAAGCAAAAGGAATAATATTTAATAATCCATAATCCAAGAATCAATCAATTATTATATTTTAGTGAATATCCTCCCAAATACTTTTCTTGCATATTGAGATATTTCTTCCCAAATAGTATCATATTATTTTGAAATCTACTTAAAGATATTTTAAAACTTTCTTTTTATCAGATGTTTAAGTTGTTGCTAACGTGTAAACAGTGCTTCATATGAATGGCTGGTTAAAAACAAGTTATACATGCTCAAAAATAAAACTGCAAGAGTAAAACACAAAACAAAAAAATTCTACAAAATGGACCGAATATCATTGGCATCAGAGTTCTGCTACCATTCACTTGTACATCCAATCACAGAAAGCAGCCTCAAAGAGGACAAAGGAGAAAGAAGAGAAAACCAGCTTGCAGCAAAGGAAACTACCCCTGCAACAGATATGGTAGGACAAACACTAAATGAACCTAGTGGAGAAACATGCCACAAATGAGTCCCAAGCAGAGCTTCTTGGTTTGTAAGTCATAAAGTCATTACCTAGAAAAAAAAATACAGGCTGTCTTCAATCATATAATTGTGAAAAATAAATAACTTGCTCCTCTACAAAAATCCTGTGATGGCAATTCCAAATATCTAGATTTGCATATATATCTACATGTCTATATTTATTTATATTTATATGCATTTATATCTATATTTGTATTAATATCTGTATTGATGCCTATTACCTACATCTACATCTATAAACATACCTGGAACTGTACCTGTATATCCATTCACCCATCCATCCGCTGCCCATCTACATACCAGTGGTTCTCAAACTTGAATGCGCATCAGAATCCCCTGGAGGGCTTCTTGTTAAAACCAAGGTTCCTCTATCCTGTCGCCAGCTTCTGATTCAGCACATCTTTGACATAATCTAAGAATCTGCATTTCTAGTAAGTTCCCAGGTGATGCAATGCTACTGGTGTGAAGCCTACACTTTGAGAAGCCCTGCCTATGCTTTATCTCTCATTACCACTCTATATTTTAGTGTACATATGGTTATCCCCACATGCTTGAATTTCATTATCATAAATTGTTAATTAAAAACATACTGTTACATACTATACAAAACAGATATTATGGTGCTTTCAAATTCTTTCCATTTAATTCAATAAAAAATTATAAGATATAAAAATTATCACCCTGTACCTTCTTTCTCCCAGGAGAAAAGTTGAATTGTGGTGCATTTCTTGCTTTTACTTGGTTTTCACTGCCTTTGACTTTTAACTTGATGTATTTACATCTTAACGATTCAGATTTATTTTCCAAACAGTGAGATGAAACAGGGACAACGCAAAGGCAGCTTCATTTTGAAATTGGCCAAGCTCTTGTAAACAAGCTCTTGATGGAGCAATTTATAATTCTCTAAACAGTTGGGGAAAATATCACACAGAAAAGCAGATGTTATTCTCCTAACTTCTCTTTCTCTTTTTTTAGGTCTACAGTACCAAACCAACTATATTACCCTGAGTAAATTTTGGCTTTGCTGGATGTCAACCATGTTAGCCATACTCAAGATGTGGTTCAAAGAGCAAAGCTTCTCAGACAGTTCTGTGGCCTGCTTCCTCATGTCCATTTGACAGTGCTTGATTTAGGGGTTGTGTTGGCTCATGTCTGCAGCATGCAATGGGAACACAGTTCCCCAGATGCCAACTTCGACCTAAATAAAAGCTAGGCCTGCATTTCTTCAGGGTTAAGTTAAAGAATACAGGCTGCCCTGTCTCAGACCCTAGTGGGTACCAATTAGTGGGAGACAAGATGTATACACAAGGAAATGTAATTGGTGACTCTAATGGGTAAACAATTGCAGGACTGAGAAAAAGAAAGTCACTTTCTCTGGTGCAATTGGGAAAAATCTCATATTCCATTTGTTCAAATCCCAGAAAGTGAAATGCAGACATTGAAAAGGGAGGCAAATTTTTACAGAAGAGGTCAAAGCAGACTGTCTGAAGGAGGAGTTAATGTGTGACAAGAGAGGAAATAATCCCAAGAATGATGAATGCCGCTACTGAAATGATTATAAATTACAGGCCACCTGCAACCTATCCTGAATATATTTCATGGTGGGAGAACAGGATAGATGGAAGAATGGGGGAGAAAAAACACTCGTGCCCTAATGGAGAAAAAGGAAGATGTGTGCTTTGACCAGTTCAGAGAAAGTCTCTCTTTCCACCTCAATATATCTGTAGATTGATAGATGTGTGTGCATGTACACACTCACATCAAAGTTTATGGAATAATTTCAATTTATCTGTAAGATCCTCTCATTCCTGTTAAGCATTCAAAATGACCCTAATTGCAAATGTTTCAACAAAGAGCCACTGAAACAATGATACAGTCAGCAATCATTGTTTAAAGTCAACATTCAAAAAACTAAGATCATGGCATCTGGTCCCATTGCTTCATGGCAAATAGATGGGGAAATAATGGAAACTGTGAGAGACTTTATTTTCTTGGGCTCCAAAGTCACTGCAGATGGTGACTGCAGCCATGAAATTAAAACACGCTTGCTATTTGAAAGAAAACCTATGACCACCCTAGACAGGATGTTAAAAAGCAGAGACATTACTTTGCCAACAAAAGTCCGTCTAGTCAAAGCTATGGTTTTTCCAGTAGTCATGTATGGATATGAGAGTTGGACCATAAAGAAAGCTGAGTGCCAAAGAATTGATGTTTTTGAACTGTGGTGTTGGAGAAGATGCTTAAGAGACTCTTGCATTGCAAGGAGATCCAACCAGTCCATCATAAAGGAAATCAGTCCTGATTATTCATTGGAAGGACTGATGCTGAAGCTGAAGCTCCAATACTTTGGCCACCTTATGTGAAGAACTGGACTCACTGGAAAAGACCCTGATGCTGAGTAAAGTTAAAGGCAGAAGGAGAAGGGGACAAGAGAGGATGATATGGTTGGATGGCATCACCAACTTGATGGACATGAGTTTGAGCAAGTTCTGGGAGTTGGTGATGGACAGGGAAGCCTGGCGTGCTGCAGTCCATGGGGTTGCAAAGAGTCAGACATGACTGAGTGACTGAACTGAGTCAGCAATACTGAAGTAAAATTGCCACTAAAAAATGTCAAAAAGAAAGTACTCATAGACTGTAATAATATAAATATCTGCATTTTAACATTTACAGCTGTATATGTGTTAGGTTCTGTTTTTTTGTGTTAAATCCATGCCTAATATAAAAAGATAATTTATTGCAAATTATGAAGATAATTGAGTGGAAGCATTACAATAGTAGAAATGGCAACTATGAGAGTTCTCATATGCAACAGTTGGCCTATAGTTTTAATTTGTTTGATTAGGCACAAATTTAGTTGCAAAATGCTATTTTGAAGTAAAAATTAGCATAAAAGATGCAGTAAGTAAACATTTTCCAAAATTAATATCTTTTCTAAAGATGTGTAATCTTTCAAGAATAGTGAGATAGATGCTACTCACAAGGAACTTCTCAATACAGTGAATGCATGCATTAATAGAAGAATACATTAAAAAAAATCTGTTGGTTCTCAGATCTTAGCTCCCAAAACTTCAAGATATCACACACACACACACACACACACACACACACACACACACACACACACACACTCATTTTCAAATTGAATGTAATCCTATTTAAAAAAAATTTGTGCCAAAGGAAGTTATGACTATGCATCACACCAAAAGATGCACAGTTTGGCTATAGCCATTATAGCAGCTTCCACATTGTTCAAATTAAGATTTTAAAAGCACAATAACACACCAAGCAGTTATCAAAACAAGTTTGCTTCAGAAATTCAAAAACACTTGTCACAGGAAAAGAGTGAAACTTTTTACTTCCATCATTAATATAAACTGATCATAAATATAAAAGCTGCTGGTATCTTAGTGAGAAATCTTTATGAAGGAATTGCAGTTAAAATGATAGCTCTAGACAATGAGATAAGTGACCAACTAAGGAATTATCTTCTCTTTGTACTGTGATGAGACATACATGAGTAAAACAGCTGGCATCCTCAGTGAAACACTAATGTCAACTTTAGAGATGCAAAATGTCCCAGGTCTGAGGAACATCTCAAAAAATTGTTGGAGAAAAAGGAAAATATTTTAGTGAATCATCTCTTGTATCGAGTTTCTCAACCTTGGTATCCCTGACATTTGAGGCCAGGTCATTCCTTGTCATGGGAGGCTGTCCTGTGCATTGAAGGATGTTGAGCAGCACCCCTGGTCTTCACTCCCTAGATGCCAGAAGCCAACCACCACCTCCCAATTCTAATAACAAAAATGTCTCCAGATACTGCAAAAGTGTCTTGGGGTAGGAGTGAGGGAATTCTTCCAGTTAAAAACATTGACAGCACACATTTATATAAACTTGCTTGATCAATTGTAGTAAATATTATAAAACTTCAAAAGTTTATATTCATACAGAACTCATTCTGTTAATTTTGCCAAAGTGTTGTG
>SRVM01003345.1:0-18600 GCA_007570785.1 Antilocapra americana
ACAATGAGGTACCACTTTACACCAGTCAGAATGGCTGCCATCCAAAAGTCTACAAGCAATAAATGCTGGAGAGGATGTGGAGAAAAGGGAACCCTCTTACACTGTTGGTGGGAATGCAAACTAGTACAGCCACTATGGAAAACAGTGTGGAGGTTCCTTAAAAAGCTGCAAATAGACCTGCCATATGACCCAGCAATCCCACTGCTGGGCATATACACCAAGGAAACCAGAATTGAAAGAGCCACGTGTACCCCAATGTTCATCGCTGCATTGTTTACAATAGCCAGGACATGGAAGCAACCTAGATGCCCATCAACTTTAATTTATTTTTAATTGAAGGTTAATTGTTTTACAATATCGTGTTGGTTTCTGCCATACAACAATGTGAATCAGCCATAAGTATGCATATGTTCCCTCCCTTTGAACCTCCCTCCCCAACTCTCCACCCTTGTAGGTTGTCACAGAGTACCCTGATGAGCTTCTTGTGTTATACAGCAACTTCCCAACAGATATCTGTTTTACATATGGTGATTCTGTTTCAATGTTACTCTCTCAATTCATCCCACCATCTCCCCCTCCACTGTGTCAAAAGTCTGTTCTCTATATATGCACCTCTATTCCTCAATTTTTAAAAGTAAAAAAAGATAATAATAATAAAGAATAACATAATTCTGCTACAGACTAAATTGTGTTCCCCACCCACACATTCATATTTTGAAATTCTAAACTCAATACCTCAGAATGTGACCATATTTGAAGATTAGGCCTTTAAAAAAGGTAATTGAGATAAAATGTTATCATATAGCTGGGTCTACTTCACCGAATAACCACTTGAAAAATATTCATTGAATAAATGGAAGTTGAGTTTTAAAAAAGAAGTTATCACAGAGTCTGTACAGTATACTGCACTTATATATATGGTCGTTTGTATTAGGGCTTCCCTCATAGCTCAGTTGGTAAAGAATCTGCCTGCAATGCAGGAGATTCCAGTTCTGTTCTTGGGTCAGGAAGATCCACTGGAGAAGGGATAGGCTACTCACTCCAGTATTTGGGGGCTTCCCTTGTGGCTCAGCTGGTAAAAGAATCCACCTGCAATGTGGGAGATCTGGGTTCGATCACTGGGTTGGGAAGATCCTCTGGAGAAGGGAAGGGCTACTCATTCCAGGATTCTGGCCTGGAGAATTCCATGGCCTGTATAGTCCTTGGGATTGCAAAGAGTCAGACACTACTAAGCGACTTTCACTTTCACTTTCATTTATATTAGGAAAAGATCTGGAAGGATACAACCAAACTGGGAATTCACTGCAGGGAGCGGGAGGGAAAGTGGGGAGGGTCCATGGGGACTTTAGTTTTGATGGTAATGTTTTAATTATTAGAAGGAGAATCTTCACTTATTACTTGGTTAATAAAAATTAATTTTAAAAATTCAAATGCTTGATTAAAACTAAGATGCTTGCTCCTGAGGGGGTGGAAAACAATTAGTCCAGTGTTCTTTAATTTTTCTTTGTCTAGAAATGGGATGAGTCCCAGAATTTTAAGCTAGAACCCAACCTGCAAGTTCAAGAGAATGGAGATCTACCGGAGCAAGAGCCAGGCCACTGCAGGGCAGAGTGGTGGCCGTGGAACTTAGGATGAAGCAATGAGGCCCAGACAATTTACACAGGAAGAAAAGTAAGGGATAAATGAAAGAGGTGGTGCATAAAGGATTCCAAAACAAGGATGACTAACATTTTTAAGTTATCAGCAGATGAACTATTTGGGAGAAAAATTTTGCTCCAGAGGGAGACAATTTGTGATTTTGGAAACTCTGGGCTTATACTGACTGTGAGATGTCTAGCTGGAAATACCTGGTAGACCGGGAGATATTTGTGGCAATGGAATAGGATGGTGCCAGTTTGGAAGTTATGTGCACAGAAAGGATAATGAACAATGGAATTTGAAGCAGTTCTCCACTGGCAGAGGATGAGGACTAGAAGAGCAGGGGGCAGGTGACTAGTCAAGGGCCATCCCCATACCCAGGGGTGGTGCTTGTCATACAGTATCTCTGTCACATCACTCAAAAGGTCAAGCATGCAGACAGTAATGACAATGACTGAAATTTGACCAATGTTAAACCAACAGGAAGCAACTATTAGCAAATTCATTAACAAGAGCCCTGTTTATATCTGTGGTCAATTGCCTGGAGAGAACGTCCTTGAGTGACAGGTCATCGCTGCCTACAGGAGTGTAGGCCTACAAAGTGATGGCTCTTATGAAATGCATCAACCTTGTGTTTCCTGGGGTGGGTCTCTCCCTTCATGGAGTACAAGACTAGTTTTACTGGACCACCAGGGCAGAGGGCCATCAAGCCACTATTTCTGTGCTATAATTTCAGGACAAGGATTCCTCAAAAGAGATGTCAGATTGATGTCCAATACTGTTTTGAAAGACTCAGTTCCTTCTTCCTAAACTTCTAAGTTAAAATGTATGTGACCTCCATGGCAATGGCACATTGGAAAGCAGGCCCCACTAGAAATCAAATCCTACTTTCACTGCTTTAGCTCTCTGAGTTTGACTCTCAAAAGTCTCTATTTGCACATCTGTAAGATGGGGTAATAATGTCTATCTGGTAGGGTTTTACAATGAATTAAAGAACAGTGTATGTAGACCACATGGAACATGAGAGCCTGAGAACAGACCCCTATTCTCCTGCTCTTTCTAAGGGAACAAAAGGAAACAATCCCTGCAGGCTAGGATTGAGAGAGAGATGCCTGACCCACCACAGACTTGATTCACCAAAGAATTCTAGACAACTCTACCCGATGACTATGCTGATAACTAATCCTTGATGAGGTGGGTCAGTGCTCACCTGAATCTTACACATCACCAGAGAAAGAAAATAAACCTGGTACTAAGAAAGGAATACATAACAAAACAGAGTCATAGATCTTTTTCTTGGAATCATAAATGTGAGAAGAGAAAGAGGAAAGAAAATGGAAGAGTTCTTTCCTGGAAGAAGACAGTCCCAAAGCATCTCCATCTCACATTGGATCCCTGACTCACTAGACTTCTCCTCCTGCTCTCTGTGATGAGGCCAGTCCAGCATGCACTGAAAGGAGAAGAAATTGGGAAGACAAGGGGAGGGACAAGAGCAGCAATTAGAATGGAGCCAAGAACTAGAGCCCATTCGCTGTCTCATCACACCTGCAAGGTCCAGAGCACCTGATCTCACAATGCAACAGCTCAGCCATCACTGTGTTCCATCCACATGGTGCCAGACACTTAAGTATTTAACTGCCCAAGCTTCTCGTGTCAATGTTTGCATGTGTAGTTAGCAAATGACCTAGTCATTCTGCTACTGCTGCTGCTAAGTCGCTTCAGTCATGTCTGACTCTTCACAACCACATGGACTGCAGCCCACTAGGCTCCTCCGTCCATGGGATTTTCCAGGCAAGAGTACTGGAGTGGGGTGCCATTGGCTTCTCTCTTAGTCATTCTAGAGGCTGAAAATAAACAAAAATGGAGAAAAGAAAAGGGTCTCTTCTTCACGTACCTTTTCCAATAATCCCTGGTTATTGGGGTGTGAAAGTGAATACATATACCTAAGGTGGTGCTAGTGGTAAAGAACCAGCTTGCTAATGCAGGAGACATGAGATACGTGGGTTTGGTCCCTGGGTCGGGAAAGACCCCTGAAGGAGAGCAGAGCAACCAATACCACTCCAGCATTCTTGCCTGGAGAATCTCCATGGACAGAGGAGCCTGGTGGGCTACAGTCCACGGGGTCACAAACTGTCAGACACGACTGAAGCGACTTAGCATGTATGCACGCAGTCACCCACAGGCACTGTGTCAGGGACATTTTAACCAATCCTCTCAGCGTGTTGGCCAAAAGTATGGTGTGCCCGCCAGCTCAGGCACATAGTTTTATGTCTATTTACTCAGTCCTCAAAATAAACCTATAACACAGGTCATAATAATAAAGTAGGTACTAATATATCCACATTTTAAAGTTTTACAGATAAAGAACCTGAGGCACAGAGAAATTAAATAACAAGGCCAAGGTCACTCAACTTAATAAACGACAAAGCTTTTATTATTACTATTTGTGGTGTGTAGGCTCCAGACCCTGCTCTCTTAACCTTTATGTCATCATCAAAACTGACATAATATCACCATATATTTGGCTTCCTGGGTGGCTCAGTTATGAAGAATCTGCCTGCCAATGCAAGAGATTAGATTCTATTAATGCAATAGCACAGATCAGGCATATAGTTAGTTTAGTAAATTCTAGTTATCATTATTATCATTCTTAATATTAATAATAACTCAATATCACAAGATTATGAGGGATAATAAAAGACTATCCAATGCCTGCATTCTGAGGATTATTTTCAACCCTACTTCTCATCAATTATTCTATTATCTCACTTAATCCTATGATTAACCCTCATTTTTAGGATATTCTTGAGTATGTGTATATATTATTTATCTACAGCTTTTAGTAATGCTAATAAAGCATAACACAGTGACCACATTCCCAGATTTTCTTGGGTAACCTAATTTTATTCTTTTTTCATAAAAGCCTTTGATTTTCTACATACATACATAAATGGGATTTAATTTTTGTATCACAGCAAGATTTCCAAATACATAATTTTACAAATCAAGCAGAAATCTTTTGGTTCTGACTTTTCCTTCTGAAAATGGTTATAATGAGTGTATGTAATTTTAGAAGAATAGGTTTTAATGATTTCCATGTTGGTAGCAACACATCTAAGAATCACAAAAGAAAACGTGGTGAGGGCTTTTGACCTAGAGATTCATCTTGTCACTAAGGAAGCTTGTTTGCACCTCAGTCGACAGAGTGCTTTATGCAGGATGTAAGCAATTAGAGTACAACCTTTGTGATTCACACTAATGACCACAAGACCCAGTGAACACATGATCTACTGACTTTTGCTTATTAGGGAGAATGTAAAAAGATGAGATGAAAAACAAACAGGCTATTTTATACACTAAAAATATGCAAAATACCTCTTGATGTTATTTGTGCTTAGTTATTTTCCAATTTAGAATATTCATGCCAAAGGCATTTGAGAATCCAAAGCCTCTTTAAAACTGAAATCTTAAAAAACCGTACTATTAATTGGAGTGTGGACAGGTTTACAGAAGGAGATTAAATCAGCTCTATCTCAACAGGATAATATAGAAGAAACTACTCTTTAGGTTTTGAGTGGGAAGACCTGGACTCTCCACTCCTGACCCTCATGGGGCAGCTGTGTAGCTTTAGGAAAATCATACACCCATCTTTACTGCTGGACTGCAAGACCACTGAGCTCCTTTAGTGCTTAGCAATCTATGAATTATAAGCCTCCTCTATACTTAGAATAAAAATAAGTTACAAATTTAAAAAATAAGGTGTCTCAAAGGATTTTTCTGGATTCTCCTTCTGAAATGTTACCTTTTCTTCGATTTTAATGGGGATTGTTTCAGTTCAGTTCATTCAGTTTAGTCGCTCAGCCGTGTCCAACTCTTTGCAACCCCATGGGCTACAGCACACCAGGCCTCCCTGTCCATCACCAACTCCCAGAGTTTACTCAAACTCATGTTCACTGAGTCAGTGATGCCATCCTCTGTGGTCCCCTTCTCCTCCCGCCTTCAATCTTTCCCAGCATCAGGGTCTTTTCAAATGAGTCAGCTCTTTTCATCAGGTGGCCAAAGTATTGGAACTTCAGTATCAGTCCAATCAGTCCCTCCATCCTTAGTATCAGTCCTTCCAATGAATATTCAGGACTGATTTCCTTTAGGATTGATTGGTTTGATCTCTTTACAGTCCAAGGGACTCTCAAGAGTCTTCTCCAACACCACAGTTCAAAAGCATCAATTCTTCAGTGCTCAGCCTTCTTTAAGGTCCAATTCTCACATCCATACATGACTACTGGAAAATTCACAGCTTTGATTAGATGGTCCTTTGTTCGCAAAGTAATGTCTCTGCTTTTTAGTATGCTGTCTAGGTTGGTCATAGCTTTTCTTCCAAGAAGCAAGTGTCTTTTAATTTCACGGCTACAGTCATCATCTTGAGTGATTTTGAAGCCCAAGAAAATAAAGTCTCTCACTGTTTCCATTGTTTCCCCTTTTATTTGCCATGAAGTGATAGGACTGGATGCCATGATCTTCCTTTTTTGAATGCTGAGTTTTAAGACAGCTTTTTCACTCTCTTCTTTCACTTGCATCAAGAGGCTCTTTAGTTCCTCTTCACTTTCTGCCATAAGGGTGATGTCATCTGCCACCAAGTTTATGGTAATTTGTTATGGAAGGGGACTTTCCTGGTGATTCAGTGGCTAAGGCTCCACAACTCCTAGTGCAGGAGGCTCATAGCAATCTCTGGTCAGGAAACTAGATCCCGCATGCTGCAAATAAAAGTTCCCATGCCACAACTAAAGATCCCACATGCTGCAACTATGATCTGGTGCAGCCAAAATAAAATTTTAAAAAATTTATTATGAGAGCCCTAGGAAACACATACAGAGGATGTTCTCAGGAATGGAATATAAGGTGCACCTGGCTCTTTCTTGAATGGTGTTTCTTGGAAAGGTGGAGACTCGAGGGAGAAGGAAAGATAATAGTGAAAGGATAAGAATTCAAAGAAAGCCAAAAATGATGTGGCAAGAGCTCTTTGAATAGGAATGGAGAAACCCACAAACATTTGAGACATAGTAAAAGTATCAAGACTGGATAGTTCATGTTGTGTGTGAGGCAGACTTGCACAGGAAGTAGTTAGAGATGGGAAACTATTATAAAAGCTAAAGGAAACATACTAGGGGATTAAATGGAAGCAATGGCCACAGAGTGGAAATCTAGCAGATGTTGGGCTGAGGATCTTGTGATTAGCTGGATGGGTTAGGGAGCATGAGTGAGGACACCAAGTGATTCTTGTGGAAGCTCCTGATTTAAGGGTTTAAAGAAAGAAAGAGAAGCCAGTAAATGAGATCTGGATTTCACCAGAGGAGGAGAAAAAGAGCCAGTGGAGTTCCAAAGGAAGCTGGAGTTTGGAGGAGCAGGCACTGAAACATCATGGAGGTCAACAGGCCTAACAAAGAAAGTTTGGTGATTTGGTGGTTGGTGGAAATTTTTGAGAATCCAGTAGCTGTGGAATAGCAGGAGAGACATACAAATTATGAAAGTAAGAAAGGAAATGGACCGGTCACATACAAGTTACTCTCTTAAGATTATTTTGGCAAAAGAGAATAATATAGGATGTAACTTGAAGTAAACAGTGTGGAGACAAGGTCTTCTAGACTTTGATTAGACTTCAGTATGTTAACATACTCTCCTGAGAGCCCCTGCTAGCCTGAAAACACTAGTTCATACAGAGCATGAATACTTCTGCCAGGTGAGGTATCACTCAGAAAGAGTCACAACAAAGTTGTCTGATGGATTGGGATCTGGCATAAATCTGTGTTTCCTAGGAAAGAGATCAGAGCACACCAGCTTATGTTTTAATGGAGTGTACAGTGGATGGTCCTGGAGAGCAGGGAGACAGCACCAAGCCATGGAGAAACTAGAAGCGGGAAGTGGGGATGGCATAGGGAAAACCAGATGTACCAAATGACAACTCTGCCCACTTGGCCATTTTGTCTAGGGACAGCCTTTGCCTTACGGGTCTTCTAGCCACTCAGTGATTTGTTCCAGTAACTATCTAGCAAGTCTCCTCCAAAGAGAATTCAAGAAATGGGTAATAATCTGAAAGTACACATTGCCTCTGATTTCTGAGCCTTTTCATATACTCAAGAGTATTTTGCAAGAGCATTCAAGAAAATGCAAGACAATTGCTGCCTGTCCAAGAAGATTTTGTGCAAAGATCCTCCAGAGCATTGGAAACAGAGAATTTCCAAGTAGAAAAGATCAGAGGGCACCCAGCCTGGCTCTCTGCAACAGTGCAGGTCACTGACCAACATGTATACCAAGAATAAGCCTTCAGCTCCTCATTTCCCCCAGTCTGTTTATCATCTTAAATATGGGGGCCTGTCATGCTCAAGTTTCCTGGTAGCAGAAAATATCCGGAAAATTAACAATCTTTATAAAGTGAAAGTGAAGTCGCTCAGTCATGTCTGACTATTTGTGACCCCATGGACTATAGCCTACCAGGCTCCTCTGTCCATAGAATTTTCCAGGCAAGAATACTGGAGTGGGTTGCCATTTCCTTCTCCAGGAGATCTTCCCAACTCAGAGATTGAACCCGGGTCTCCCGCGTTATAGGTAGACACTTTACCATCTGAGCCACCAGGGAAGTCCAATGATCTTTGTAAAGAAGCATATATCTATGCTAAATATATCTAAGCGTATAGCTAAGCAAAATCAAGATATCTAAAGGTCATTTGAAAGATCCCTTAGCCTCTCCTCTTCCTATCCTAGCAACTCTGCCTGTGCCTCAAAACTGGTAAGAATTCATTGTAGCTTTAAAATGTCTTATCCAAAATTACACAGCTATTGTTCAGCATGTGAGGATTAAGAAGAGGGAAGAAGTGTGGAAAAATAGAAGCTTTCCATTTTGTAGAACATTAGACAATTCATAATAATGGTTGACTTGGTTATTGTAAGGTGTGAATGGAAAAGCACAGTCTGAATGAGCACCTACAAACTCAGTTTTTCATGGAACACAGTAAGTGCTCAATCTCCTGGGAACCTCTGTGAAGAAGATATGAAGGCTGGCAGTAAAGATCAAGTGACAATGAGGTTAAGACATGAACAAAGAATAGCAATACATATTTACCCCAAGCTCAAAAGTCAAAGACTCCCATTCACTCAACAAATATTTACTGACATCTTGCCATAAGCCAGACAGGGCTAGAAAGGCAAGGAACTCATCATGAATCAGGAAGAAACCAAAAGATTCAGCCTTTATTACAGCATGAATCATTTTTAATGTGACATTGCATGGTGTTCCTCAAATGTGGGAAGAAATTTCCTCCAGTTTCAGAAGTGGTAACACACAACGGTAATGACAGAGGCTATGGAACAGATGATGGCAAGAGCCCACAAAGTGGCTGGAGATGAGGAAGATTCCAACATCCCTTAGAAATACATGCTTCCACTGAAAGCAGCAAGTGGACTCCTAGTCATCATCAAGTAAAGACTCCAGTAGTTGTCCAGTTGTCCCAGATCAGGGTCCTCCACAGATCTGATGGATAGTTCTTGTTTTCCCTGCACAGTATCTCCTCTCTCTGCTTAACAGAACCCTTATTTCCTCTAGAAAAAGCCATTCATATGACTCAGGTGAGACTAAACCTGCTTTGAGTCTGACCTTTCAGAATACCCATCACCCGGGTTCCTGTGACCAGACCACCAGAGTCCTAGGCTTTATTATCAGAGCTCTCCTGCTGCTCTTGAGAAAGGAATTGTTCAAGAGGTGGAAAGAAATGACGAGTCAGAAAAACATGATTGGAGCACTTGGATCCAGCCTTATCTGAAGACAGAATCTACCCCTGGACTTTTCCCTTAGCCACTTTGAATAAGATTTCTGTTACTTGAAAATGCACAAGTCCTATCTAATACAAAAGAAAGGATACTCCAAATACACTTCAAAACCAGGCTTGGTGAAAAACAATTAAGAAATAGAAGGAAACTGAAGCCATAGAGTCCCCTTTCCTAGGCAGCAAAATGGAGTCTTTTGAAAGAAGTTGTTTGTTGCATAGCCTCAAACTGTCCCCTTACCAACAACCCTGCTCAAAATCAAGCTATTCTATTTATTTTTATTATTTTAATGACATTTATTAGGATTTTTTTGTACAAAAATTATGCATTTTCATCATAGAAAGTGTTGAAAAACAGAAAACATAGTCTGACCATCCAAAGGGAAACACCATTAAACACTCTAGCAGGCATCCAGATTTTTTAATGCATATACATCTTCTAAAATGATTCGTATCCCTTTTAACTTCAACTTTATACAACATGAACATTTTCCCAGATCAACCAATATTTTTAGGCAGTATAATTTTAATGAAGCATAGTATTTTATCAAATAGATTCTCCATAATTAATTTAACCAGAACCCTATTGCCAAAATTTTAGGTTGTCTTCAATACTGTGCTGGTATGCATAATATCATACACATTATAAACTTTGATATAGATCTTCATCCTTAAGATATATTCTGAGAACCTAGTTGCTTGCTAAAGAGTACTAAGTCTTCAAAACTTCTGACAAATTACAATGGGAGTTTTGAGATGCCAAAAGAACTTGTCTGTTGGCCCTTTTTGCACCAGTGGAAAAGAAGATTCACTAACAAGCTACATCCCTAACATAGAAGTTTTAGGATATGTGCTAGTTTCCTATTTCTATAGTAATATATTGCTACAAACCTCACAGTTTATGGCATCCATTCACTGTCTTACCATTCTCTAGGTTGGACTTCCCTGGTGGCTCAGATGGTAAAGCATCTGCCTACAATGTGGGAGACCTGGGTTCAATTCCTGGGTTGGGAAGATCTCCTGGAGAAGGAAATAGCAACTCACTCCAGTGTTCTTGCCTGGGAAATCCCATGGACAGAGGAACCTGATAGGCTACAATCCATGGGGTCACAAATAGTCAGACACAACTGAGTGACTTCACTTCCACTTTCTCTAGGTCAGAAGTACAGTGGGCTTGGCGGGGTGCTCTGTTTAGGGTTTTACAAGGCCAAAATTCAGGTGTCAGTCAGTCTGGGTTCTTATCTGAAGGTTCGGGGGGAAACTCTTGTTTCTACACTTGTTTCAGGCTCATTCAATTGTTGGCAGAATGCTTTTCTTCTCACAGTTTCCACATGACTCCTTCCATCTTCAAACCGACTGCTGGAGTCCTCGCGATTGGAATGTCTCTGACTTCTCCTGCTACATCTCTCTGACTCCAGCCAAGAAAGTTCTCTGCTTTTAAGGGCTCATATGATTGATATGGGCTCATCTATCAGTCCAGAATAATGTCCCTATTTTAAGGTCCATAACCTTAATCACCTCCACAAAGTCCTGTTAGGCATGTAATGGAACATATTATAGGTTTCAGGGATTAGAGTGTGGGTACTTTTACGGGTGGCTATCCTGCCTACCACAGGGCAGAACCACAAAGCTGTACTATATAACTTTACCATATACAGTCACCTGACTAAACATCTGTCCCTCCTTCTCCTGGAGCAATATTTGGGGACTAGTTCAGTCTTTTCAAGCATTTATGGAGAGATGTTCTTTTCACACCTACTACACGCACCCCAGAAAGTTCCCAATTGGTCGAAAGGATTGTCTTGTGAAACTTTCCAACATCTTTCGTTGCTAGGAGACCATGGTCCCCATTCCCTGAGGAGCAGGCTTCCCTTCAGATTTACATGCAGTGCTGTACCACTGTAATAAACTACACTGTGTCATGTGCTCAGGCTGTTGCCAGTCAAAAAAGAATGTAAAAATTCAAGTGATTTTACATACAAATATAGACCTATGGGTGGGAACTCTGACCCAAACACATGAATAGGTGTCTACATTCATATAAATGTTATTGTGACCTACTAAGTTTGTTCTTCCCCCCTTGAATCTAACTCATTTATTCCTTATTAGTTTTCTGCAAAGGTTTTCTTCTCTATGGCTAATTTCAAAAGAAATGCTGTGAGAGTTTTCAGCAAAAGCAGTTTCCATGGTTACACTGAAGTCTTACTAAAAATAGCACATGATGTAATCAGCAAAACTTAGCTAAAGTAACTAGACAAAATTGATCTGCTTTTCTGTAGGAAGTTTGTTCTGTCGTTCACACTGTGTCTATGACACATGAAGAGAATAGTCTGAATTATTTTTGATGCCCGAGATTCCAGCTTCTCAAACACTTCTGTGGGCAGCTCCCAAGCTGTTCATGCTTTGGAATTATTTCTAACACTGTGTGAAGGAGAGAAGCAGAGAGAGACAGGGAAGAGAGCCAGGAGGGAGAGAAGGAAATGGAAAGAGATAAGTATTTACCTGCCTTGTTTCCTCTATGAGATAACTTCTCCCATGAGATAACTTCTCCCTTTTCTCAAACAGTCCCTTTAAATTCACTACCATGTGGCATAGTATAAGGAAGAGGTGTTAACTCTCATTTGATTCGTCTACACCCTCTAAATTCTTTTTTTTTTTTTACACCCTCTAAATTCTACAGCAAACTGCCTACTCCATCTCCTTCACTGTCTCTTGAGTGATTGATTCAAGGTTTGGTACCAGAAGAAACTACAAGAGGGGAATCCATTCATGTGATTATTCCTCTTCCATTATTGCTGCTTGCTCCCTTTTATATGATGCTGGAAGTGTGCAGACACCAGAGATTAAAACATCTTCCCTCTCACACTTGCTCTTCTTTGTCCTCATTATGTTTGAACTGTCACTCTGCACAGCTGGGTCTCTGTTTCTAATATCCTTTCTCCACACACTTCATATAATTAGAAAAGAGAATCAAGAATGGCAGTTCCACCTGCTTCCAAGGCCATTTTCTCCCCAGATCTTTAAAGCTGGAAGTCAGAAGAGGTGCCCTCATCTTCCCTGCTTGAGCACCACGCTCAGCATCACTTCCCGTCTGACCACAAAGCCAACTCTAGCCTCTAAGGCTGCCGGTTGGTTATTTCTGCCACAGTGTCTTTCTCAGATGTTTTTCTATACCTCCTCTCCCTACAACTGTTCAGGGGACTCTCTCAAATCTCCAAGTTCTTTTCACTGGGTCTCCATCTGGAAAAGCCTTAGAAAGAAATGTTTCTGATTTCCTTTTGGAGCCAGAACAGCAGTGCTTGTTTCTTGTCAGTTTGGGGACTCAGAGGAACACCATCATTTTGTTTCAAGTCAATAGCAGTGGGTAGAGAAGGCTGGAAATTATTTTTTAAAGGCCATGGCTACTGCATATTTTGACAACTTCTTAAGTGCATTTTTCTATCAGGGACATTGTTAACAACTGCACAGGCAAAGCAACTTAAAAGTCAATAGATTTTACTGGACCAAACTAACACGACAGTGTTCCTTTAAGAACGCTGTCTTAAGTAACTGGCTTTAGAAGGGCACTCAGAACTAACATTTTTAAATGGCTTTTTATGGCACACCTTTAAGATTCATTTGTTTCTCATTACCTTCTATGGAACACTAACTCTTGAATATAGTCTCTGAGATGATGCCAGACCTGGTCCAGGAACTCTCAAAGTAATATGCATAGACCGTGTGATTCAAATGTAGAGTACATCAGGTGGGAAGGAGATGCTGTGAGTCAAATGCATTTAAATTCCTACGGTTTTATTTACTGAGCTACTTGAATGAAGACATTCAGCAAAGGGTTCTCATTTCAAGGCCTAATTAAAGAAATCCATTTTAAAGAGAGATGGAGGTGAGAGGAGGAAAGATGTGTGAGGGCTGAGGGCCAGTGTTACACAGTGATGGTAGTCCAGGTGTTCCAGGTAGGGGAGAATTGGGAGATGCAAAGGGCTTCTTCCTGGAGGAGATGTTTGTATTGAGAGCAGGTGTTCAGTAGGCATTGTGCCAGAGATCTTTACTGACTTACTGATCCCTCCAGATGCACTCTAAATCCTCTTGCCTACTCTCTGCTCCCTGCCTAGACAGTGTGAGACCTAGGACAGGGCGGGAGGCATACCCCACAGTAGGCCCCCACATCCTCCGCCTGGAAACCGAGTCGGTCAATGCAGTCTTGATTAGAGACGTATGGAGTAGGAGTGGAAGAAAAGTGAGGTCAAGATATTTGACAATTGCCTAAACCTAATATTTCCCCAATTCCTTGACTATAGAGTCTTTAGAGGCCAAATCCGATCATTGATCTTTTCCCCCAGTCTCTTCAAACCTGGGGGTCTTAACAAAGTCTCTGCTAGTAGCTCTAGATAACTGCACATTTTCTTGGGGTTCCAATACCCTATCCAATGCTTTAAAAAAAAACCCTCAAATTAACCTAATTTGCCAGTTTGTGTCATCTCTTGTTGGCATTCTAATTTCAGAATTTTTAGTGAGTGAGCATGTGTCTTAATCCACTCAGGCTGTTGTAACAGAATACCATAGACTGAGTGGCCTATAAACAACCAACATTTACTTCTCACAATCTTAGAATTTGATAAATCCAAGATCAAGGTACTGGCTGGCTGTTGAAAGTCTACTTTCTGTTTCATAGAAAGACATCATTCTGCTGTGTCCTTACAAGACAGAAGGACAAGGGATTTCCTTGGGATCTTTTTTTCTCCCCAGCTTTTTCTACATCTTCCTAAAATTCCAGTCTTGGAATCCTATTGTCCTCAGAACATCACCACTTGGATTTCCAATAGACAAATCCAACATGTCCAAAATTTCTTACAATTTCATTACTCCCCAAAATCTGTTCCTACCTAGTGTTTATCATCTCCAGGTCAGAATGTAGGTGCATTCATTGCATTGCTCAAACTGAAAACATAAGGCCACTCTTGACTCCTCTGTCCCCGCTACTATGACCCCACAGCAAGCCCTGCCATGAGTCTGATATTACTCACCACCACAGTCTAAGTAAAATAAACAAAATAAACTTTTGTTTAGATTATTGAAGGAGCATTTTGACTGGCCTTCCTGCTTCCATCTGTACCCTCTTAAAGACATTTAACCACACACTAGGCAGAATGGTCTTTGCAAAATGCAAATCAGATCACAATCATTACTTTGATCAAAACATCTGTACCTCCCACAATCAGCTCCAAGGCCTACAAGGCCCTGGAGCGCCTGACTGCTTCCCCCTACTGTCCTCTTCTCTTTCCAAACTCTGTATCATTTGCTCCATCCTAGACACATGACAATATAGCTTTCCCAAAATGCGTCTTTCTCACATCATGACCTTTGCCCTTGACATTCTTTCTGCCTGGAATGCTTCTCTCTCAGATCTCTCATTTCATGGAAGGTTTTGCTCAACAGTCAGCTTTCCCTACCATTCTTAAAAATCATCCCATAGCCCCTGACCCCCATTACTATTTATTGTCTCTCCTTATCCTCCTCTTTTACAGGATGCTTTCTCCTACCCAGATTTTTGTTGCAGGTGTATTCATGCCTTTATTTTTCATCTCCTTCAAGGAAATTTAAGCTCCATGAGAGAATGAATTTGGTTGGTCAAGTGCTCTGCTGACCTAAGAGAATTCCAGGACCTAGAATCACATTTCAACCATAAAGAAATGCATAAGTATTTGTTTAATTAATCAAAGAGGAAAGAATAGGGGGAGGAAGGAAGGATGATGGAATCTGGAGCCTACTGTTGTACACAGAATTACTGCCCCTCAAAGATACCCACATCCTATTCCTGGGACTATGTTACAGATGGAGCTACAGCTGCCAGTAAGATGACTTTAAAGGAGGTATCTCATCCTGCATAATGCAGGTGGGCCCAGTGCAGTCACAAAGTCCCTTCAACACAGAAGAAGGGGGCAGAAAAGGAGGTGAGAATAATGATTGGTGTAGAAGGACTGGATGCAGCATCACTGCTTTGACAATGAAGAAAGGGGGTCATGAGCCAAGGAAGGGAGGCAGCCTCTAGAAGCCACAAAAGTTAAGGAAAACAGATTCTCCCCTGGAGCCTCCAGAAGGAAACACAACTTTGCCACAATTCTGATTTTAGCCAGTAAAACTCACATCAGACTTCTAATCAACAGAACAGTAAAAATGATCACTTGTGTTGTTTCAAGCCAGTGATAATCTGTTACAGACACAATGGAAAACCAGTACACCTACATACTTATGTTCTCAACTATACCATCTCTCCCAATGTTCCCTGTTGCTCTGTTAGTAATTTGGGGCTATTCTTCTGTCAGTAAAATTATAGAGTTGGCCAAAAATGTTTTTCAGGTTTTTTCATAAGATGTTATGAAAAACGGGACAAAGTTTTGGGGCAGCCCAATAGTTATGTTTTCTTCTCCAACACACAAAAGAGACGACCCCAGTGACTCAGAAGTAAAGAATCCACCTGCATTGCAGATGACGCAGGAGACATGGATTCAATCCCTGGGTTGGGAAGATCCCCTGAAGGGGGAGATTGCAACCCACTCCAGTGTTCTTGCTGGGAAAATCCCATGGACAGAAGAGCCTGGTGGGCTATGGTCCTTGGGGTCTCAAAGAATCAGACACAACTGAGGTGACTGAACACACTCACACACATACACAACACAAAAGGTATCTCCTCCATCTTATGCCTATATGTTAGTTATTCAACATGCATGTTAAGCATATTTTTGAATCAAAAATAGGACACTAACATGAAAAATGTCAGTTGGTTTCCCAGGTGTTAGACTTTGGACAAGGTACTCTATCTTTCTATGTCTGTTTCTTCACTTGTAAAATGAATGTTATAATAATAGTTCACTGTTCCCCAGACATTAGAAGTAGATAACAAATACTCAATAAATATTAGCTACTAATATGAGAGATAGCTGATGGCAAGCCTGGTTTAGAAAACCCAAAAAGCATAGACCCTACATCATTAAGCCACATAACCACAAAATTCTATACTTTTCGGTATTTTTGCAGTTGATAGCTTTCTCATTCTGTCAAGAACGATTTAATCTATCACTTGAGAAAGTCTTTAAGTCTGACACTGCTCAGTGGGCAAAGATATGGGGAAATGGGTTTCTCACACTCATTTGGCCTGAGTATTAGATGTAAGTCAACTGACCAGTCTTACGTTAGCTTTTCTGTGTTGCTCAAAATTTGTATAATAAGCATAAATTTTATTTAACCTAAAACTTAAAATGTTATTTTTATTTTGAACAACAACAACAAAAACAATTTAGCCTCAGTGATTAAAGTTGAGTAATTGTTTCTCTGCCTTCTCTGGAGGATATTTGTGGTAGAGAATATATGACCATGGCGTGCATATTCAGTGCTCTTGTCTTCAGCCCAGCCTAAGGGCTAGGATGTGAAGATTCCAAGGAGCGCAACAACAGAAAAAGAACAAAACTTTGAGAGGCTGAGGCTGTAAATATGCATGGTAAAGTAGTAATCTCTATTGTATTTTTCCCACACATTATAAAATTACTGTAAAATTTAGTAATGTGGTTCTTTCTTGAGTGGTACAAAGAGTACATGGATTACACTGTAACAATGAAAAAATAGAGCAATAAAAAGAAGTTAGACATTTAGTCCAATTGTTTGAGTCAATTCTCCTCTTTTGAGTAAACCAACATGATTTGCATGTATTATGAGGATATATGCATTCTACAGCTCCTTCCCACATTTCAAATTTGACACGAGATAGTGCTGCTGACAGGTTCTGATTAGTTCTTCCAACTTTTGGAAATTAAAAAATCACTTTCCATGGCTAGTTTAATATTGTTAGGGGGAAAAGACTTGGGTATTGAATTGATCAGCAGGAAGATTTCAAACCCTGCATTTGAACTGAAAGTTAGAGTGACCCTTTTCTATTTATTGATTTAGTATTCTAGTCACTCATTCATTCACTCAGCCATTCATTCATTCAGTTATCTGAGGTCTAAACCCAATGCTAGGTGCTGGTGATGGAGCAAAGGATGAGACATACATAGTAACTTCCTTACTCTTCATGTAAAAGTGAAAAGGAAGAATCAAAACTAAAATTTTTCTGGAAATCTGTTGACAAGGATTAGTAAAAATTCCCACTCCATATTCTTTGATTCTGCATATTCTTTCAACTTTATTAAAGAGAAAAGGAGACCTATAAATCTTCCCAAAAAGACGTTATGGAAATGGCAACCCACTCCAGTATTCTTGACTGGAGAATCCCGTAGACAGAGGAGCCTGGTGGGCTGCTGTCTATGTGGTTGCACAGAGTTGGACACAACTGAAGCAACTTAGCATAATATGCATGCATTGGAGAAGGAAATGGCAACCCACTCCAGTATTCTTGCCTGGAGAATCCCAGGGACAGAGGAGCCTGGTGGGCTGCTGTCTATGAGGCTGCACAGAGTCGGACATGACTGAAGTGACTCAGCAGCAGCTGCAGCAGAAAGAGACCAAGGGCAGGCATTATGTCTGTTCATTAACTCACTCACTCTTTCAACAAAAATTTTGTGGGTATCTACTATGTTCCAGGCACTTTTCCAGGTGGTAGGGATACAACAGGTAACAAAACATATAACATGTCCATTCTACTGGAGAATATACATGTTATTCTAGGGAAGAATATTAACTACTTACACTTAGGCAGATTAAACATTAACATTTACCAAGAGGATAAAAAATGTAGGAAAACTGGTCTCTGAGTACACTTTTTCTCCCACTTTAGCCTGTTAAAATATTGCCTTTTCATGAATATTCAGCTCAAATACCAAGCAAGCTATTTTTCTTCCTCTATATCCCCTTTTACATCTTACTGATTCATAGCTCTTTATGCTTTGTGTTGTGTTCATGTTTTATGTTTAATATAAATTGGAAACTTCTTGTACATCTCCTAATACAATACCAAGTATATGACACAGCCTTAATAAGCTCTCCTTCAATTAAACAGATATAAATGAAAGATAAAGGAATATCAAAATGGTTAATCGTATTCCTTTCCTAGAAGAAAGCTGGATTAAATTAATATTTCTCTGGTCCATAAATAAAATTTTTTTTTAAATATATATATACTTTATTTTTTTTTTTACAATGTCTCTCTGGTTCCTTT
>SRVM01003347.1:0-14840 GCA_007570785.1 Antilocapra americana
ACTAGGTGCAGAGTAGGTATTTCATTATGATTGAGGAAATGTATTTCCGTAACAATTATGTTAAGCAGTGTTTTATTTTGTTGTTCATCGTTGTATATCTTCCTTTAAGAAAAGTATATTCAAGTCCTTTGCACATTAAATCTTTCTTTCTGTATGAATTCTTTTCATTTAATTTTTTTCTTGTTTGTTTTAAGTTACTCAGGCAGAGATTATGCAAGTTCCCGAGACACCAAGGATTATGCTCCACCATCTAGACAGTATGCATACCGTGATTATGGCCATTCACGTTCTCGGGATAATCATTCCTCTAGAGGACATAGGTACTGTAAACAATTCTGTTTTTAATCAATTAACTTATGGAAATTCTTATTTATAACATTAATTCTCTTAAATTTAGTGATCGTGATGAGTATGGTGGAAGCCGTGATAGAGATTATTCTGAACATCGAAGTGGAGATTCTTACAGGGATTCCTATAAGAGTTATGGTAAGAGTACAGTTACAACTTAAAAATGACAGAATTGACAAGCTAGATCTACATCATTTACTCTGGTTTACTTCTAATTTCTCAAAAATAAAACTACCTAATTGGTTGATTTGAAAGTCTTTTAATTATTTTTGGTCAGTCATTTGAAATGATATGTAGGGTAAATTGGCAGCTCACATATTTTAATCACAAAAATTATTGTAACATTTTTAAAAACAAGAGTGCTATTAAGAGTATAAAGCATAGGAAGATTATGAAGTTCAAAATTTTAGTCTTTTCCCAAAAAATTAATTTTTAAACTACTGGAGCTAAAAATACTGATCTTTTAAATAAATGTTAAAGCCCCTTCACCATTGCTACTAATTCATATCTTCACCACAGAGGCACATAAAGGCTATCCTTTCAAAGAATTCTTTTTTTTTTCCTTTCAAAGATTTAGTACTTAACAGTCATGTTATAGCAGTAATGGGAATTTCCCATTAAAGTTTTTAATTTTCTCAACTGTTAATTTCACAGGAGGCTCCCATGGTGCTCCATCAGGGAGAGAACCACCTCTGAGTTATTGCAGAAGCAGTCGCTATGATGATTATAGCAGTACAAGAAATAGATTTGGAGGAAGTCGGAGAAGTTACTCAAGCAGCCAGAGTGATACATACTTAAGTGGTCGTGACCGTGGTGGAAGACAAGAACGAGGAATTCCATTCTCCAAGGATAGGGTGTACCCTGCTCCTCGTCAGTCAGGTTGTGAGGCTTCCAGGGGAGGTCATAGGGGAAGCCAGTCTGAAAGAATAGGTGGAAACAGATATCAAAAATAGTAAGTTACCATGTTTTCTAAATTTTCAGAGTACATTTTGTGAAATGCTATTGTTTACTTTAGTGATGAGTAAAACAAGCATAAAGACACTTGCTTGGAAGGTGAATTGTACTGTTGCTTAAAGTTTGCCTTTGTGTCTTTGCACATGAATGCATTCAGAATTAAGCAATATCTCCATTGCAAGGTGTACCTGTTTTCTGTTTATGTTAACACTATTACAACATGTTGTTTTTGGAAGCAGTGTATAAAAGGTTTGCCAAGTCTCTAAAAAACCTGAAAATGATGTTTGCATCTTTATTGAAATTTTATGTTTAACTTTTTAAAACAATAGTATAAGTGAGAATAAAATTTAGATGTATGACTAAAATGTGTAAGAAGTCTAAAGTGTCAATTTTCTTATCCATTCAAGTGGCAAATGACAACAGTGCCAACCATGATTAAAAAGAAAACAGTTTGCACCTAAGTTGAGATTGAACTAGTTAAGTATTCTAAGTGTGTATCTTAATGAAAGTAAGTAGTTCTGGATTTGTTAGAAATCCATTGTTTTAAGTAGTACTGATTTTACCTTCATTTTGGAGTACTTGATATAACCCAAAAGTATAGGCTTATCTATAAGGAAAGTTAAACGGTTTTGTAGGTATATTTAGGTATCAGTAATACATTAACTTTTTATTAGGAGAGGAGTAGAACAGCTGCAGGACAATTGGAATTTGCAAAATTACTGGAGAAATTTGCAGTTTCCTTTTAAAGTAACAGCAAGTTAGGGGAAGTTTACTTGTTAAAGGTTCAGTTAACAATAAAATTAAAATACCATTTGAGGCAAATTCAGAAGACAGATTCAGAAATTTCTTAGGATTGTTCCACATATTAGAAGTCAAAAACATAGTTAAAATACATTTTCAAGACAAAGGACAGTGCATAAAAGTGACATACTGATACTTTACATGCAGTTGATGAGGCAGCACTGTTCAGGTAAGCATGTATAAAGTATCAGTATGTTACTGATCCTAGTAAAAAGATGAGAAAGAACAGGATATTTTTTTAAGTAGTTGAATTGGTAACTTCTGAAATTGCAACCAAAGTCTGCAACTGCTCCTTTGATATTTTGGTGACATTTTTAGTAGACGTTATGAAGGCATAACTTTCATTCAGTTGTGCTATAGTATTTGTGAGGATTGAATAAGAATATAAACTTTCTAGCATGATTTCTAATTATAACAGATTCATAGGAAATAGTGTCTATAATACCTAACCCTGGAAACTGAGCAACAGAAAGATCTTTGACAGGATATCTTGTTATCATAGTGACATTTGTGAGAAAATGAGAATGGCAGCCTAGAAGAGAATTTTTCCCCAACATTGCTGTAAGGATTCTGTTTTTGAGCATGTTAAAGAGTAAATGCTGAAAATTATAACCAAAGTTGAAGGCCCATCCTGTTAAAAAAATTCATGAGAATATAATGAATTCGTCTGCAGTACAGAGAATGAAAACTAAATTTCAACTATATGTTTTCTCTACAGTTAATATATAAGGAGTTACTGTCTTTAATATCAGTTTGACCCACAGGTTCCTGTAGTTAGCTTAATTTGAAAATGCCAATTAACCCAGAAATGTTGAAAAAGCTTGTAATGTAAGAAGTATTGTACCTTTCTGTTGACCCTAGCCATTAAACTGGTTTGTAGTAATAAAGAATATCAAGTTGCTTTAGAAACTGTTAAAAAAACCTACACAAGGAAGTTTTCTTCTTCTGTGCCTTGATGTAGAACTCTGTATACCAGTCTTTGCTGTATATGCTGAATATAAAGGCACAATTTGTTTAGTAACTATGAATTTGAAATCATCTAAGTTTATATAGCTAGAGTAAAGTGAAAAAAAGTCCTTGAAAATGTCTTGGTTAAAGGAGTTTATCTTCTTGGATGTTGCTTGTCTTTGATGTTTTTATATTAGAGAAAACTTTTCCCACTTGTGATTTTTGATTAGTTTTGTATGAGTTGAAAACTTTTAGTAGTTTGTGTTAAGATTTTTTATCTTGAAATTAAAAAGTTACATAACTTTATAAAAGTGTTTGGCTTTTTATACCTAATCTATTATTTCTTTTCTTACTGTGATATATGATAGAATTATTTTCTTAGTGAAACACCATTTTTTCCAAGTGAAAAGTAGCAAAAAGTTAACTTATAAGTATGCATGTCTCTTACTAAGCTCTTTATTCTATTTCTCTTAATGGAAATTCCTGCTTTGTTTTGCCGTGTACCACATTACTTCAGAAGTAACTCAATTATTGTTCCATTTTATCTTTTATTTTTCTGGCTGTTTGCTTTAAATAGTTCCATAAGACATTGGAGTTTTGACTGACATTGCTTTACATTTATCAATGAATTAGGGCAATAGTGACTTTAATGTTTTAAAATTTTCCACCCATCTTTCCTTATATTAAGGCTTTATTTAGAACCTGACAAATTTCTCAGGAAAGGCCCTTATTACATCACTTGTTAATGTCATTCTCCTATTTACTTACTTTTGGCTATGCTGGATGTTTGTGGCTGCATGGGGTTTTCTCTAGTTGTAGCAAGTGGTGGTTACTCCCTAGTTTCAGTACACAAGCTTTTCATTGCAATGGCTTCTATTGTTGTAGAGCACAGGCGCTAGGACATGTTGGTTTGATAGTAGTGGCTTTTGGGCTCCTGGATTACAGGCTCAGTAGTTGTGGCGCACAGACTTAGTTGCCTCTTGGCATGTGGGATTTCCTGTACCAGGAATTAAACGCATGTCTCCTGCGTTGATGGCAGATTCTTTAAGAGTGAGCCACCTAGAAGTCTTGTTAGCTGCATTCTTAAGGTAATTTTTAATGCTTAGATTTTGAATGAAATTTTATGTATATTGTAATTGATGAATAGATGTTCTTTTTGTTTAAAGTTCTTTTATTCCAAGTGATAATTTATTAAAAATAACTTAGACTATTCAATTTCCTGCAAAAACTGGCCATAATTTAAGGACAAAATTCTGTTATTTGGTCTGTATCCCTGTTTTCTTCCTCCATTCCAAGGAATTAAACTTTCAGTTCAGCTCATTGCTAAGTCATGGTCAACTCTGCCACACTATGGACTATAGCACACCAGGCTTCCCTGTCTATCACCCACTCCCAGAGATTGCTCAGACTCATGTCCATCATGTCACTGATGCCATCCTACTATCTGATCCTCTGTCATCCCTTTCTACTCCTGCCTGCAATTTTTCCCAGCATCAGGGTCTTTTTCAAACGAGTCAGTTCATCCCATCAGGTGGCCAAAGTATTGGACTATTAGCATCAGTCCTTCCCATGAATATTCAGGACTGATTTCCTTTAGGATTGATAGGTTTGATCTTGCAGTCCAAGGGACTCTTTAAGTCTCCAACACCACAGCTCAAAACTATCAATTCTTTGGCACTCAGCCTTCTTTATGGTCTGACTCACATCAATACATAACTGCTGGAAAAGTTGTAACTTTGACTAACTAGATGGACCTTGGTCAACAACCTAATATCCCTTCTTTTTAGTATGCTGTCTAGGTTTATCTTTCCTTCCAAAGAGCAAGAAGTGTCTTTTAATTTCATGGATACAGTCACCATCTGCAGTTGTCTTTTGGAGCCCAAGAAAATAAGGTCTATCACTGTTTCAATATTTTCCTCATCTATTTGCCCTGAAGCTGTGGGACCAGATGCCATGATCTTCACTTTTTGAATGTTGAGTGTTAAGCTAGATTTTTCAGTCTCCTCTTTGCCATTCATCATGAAGCTCTTGAATTCTTTGCTTTCTGCCATAAGGGTGGTGTCACCTGAAGTTACTGATACTTCTCCCAGCAATCTTTTGATTCCAGCTTATCTGACATTTCATATGATGTACTCTGTATATAAGTTAAATAAGCAGAATGACAGTATACAGCCTTGACATACTCCTTTCCTGATTTGGAACCAGCCTGTCCCTTTTCCAGTTCTAACTGTTACTTTTTAACTTGCATACAGATAAAACTTTGAATTGTTGTAATTTCTACTAAGTTGTCAAAGATACCTTTGCTTTTACTTCTAAAAATACTCTCCAAATTTGGTGACTTCTAAGGTAAATAAGTCTCTCCTATTAATGACAAAAATACAGTTTTCTACAAGTTGTTAAGCTATATTTGTTCCTACTTCATGAGTTCCCAATGAGTTTTAAGGTTCTTGCCTTATGGCAGAGAAAACTTCAAGATAAGGAAGATTAAGAAGTAAAATGAGTGTTTTATTTAAGCAAGGGTTTGTCCTTAGAGGGAGACCAGGCAGACAGTTGAGGAAGTGCTTTGGTAAGCCAGCTATGAGGGGCATACAAATGAAGGTGTGGAATATTTACAGGGGTAGGATTTTGGAGGTCCTTTCCTTGATTTTCATCCTAGCTCCAGTCTCCTGAGGGGAGGAGGGACTGTTGTCCTTATTTAGCTTAGATCAGAAGTGTCATGGTATTGATGCATGATCTGGTATTTCTTTTCTGCAAGGCTAATTTTTTTGTAATGAAAATACAATAAGCCATAGGTTACATTTGACTACAGGAGAGTCCTACTCCCCACATTTCTTTGCTGGCTTTGGGACACTTATCCAAAACGTGTGATTTCCTGTCAGTCTGGACATTTCCTGTTTTGTCTGTGTATGGCCTCCCACTGTTAACAGGATGAATAGTTTCCTGCCACATGGCTACCGTCTCCATTTCTGTTCTCATAGTTATCTGCCTATTGTAACAATTAAAACTGCCTTAGTTTTACTGTCATTTAATTACATGGCAGCCACTGAAAATATATTTATGTCATGAAACAGAATTTTAGCTATGCCACTTAACAGATTTAATTTTGTTCATGCTGCTGATGCTGATGCTAAGCCACTTCAGGCATGTCCAACAATGTGACCCCATGGACGGCAGTCCACCAGGCCCCTCTGTCCCTGAGTAAGTAAATGTCTGTCAACTAAAAAAAGATGCACAACTTGAGGGTTACAAGTTGTTGTATTTGGAGCAAAATCAGGACTGCAGCCCAGGAGGCAGCACCTCAGATAGCTCTGAGAGACTACTCCAAAGAGGTCAGGAGAGGTCAATATGTAATATTTTGGTGAAGGGGAAGGTGAAAGTGTTAATTGCTCAGGTATCTCAGATTCTTTGTGATTCCATGGATTGTAATCTGCAGTTTCTCTGTCTATGGAATTCTCCAAAGTGAGTTAACATTTTCTCCTCCAGGGGATCTTCTTGACCCAGGGATCAAATGCAGATCTCTTGCATTGCAAGCAGGTTCTTTACCAACTGAGCCACCAGGAAAACCCCTGATGAAGGGGAGTTCAGTACAATTAAGCATTCAGTTTACAAAAGATTTTCTGGTAGTCTAGGAGCTGAAGTCACCATGAAGGGATTTAGTGATTTTCTAACCATGAGGAGATGCAGGGATTGGGATCATAAGATAAGTTCCTGAAAATGACCAACTATCTAAAACCTGTCAGACTAGATTCCCTGGAGCACAGAATGCCTCATTACAACCTGGACTCAAGGGGTGTTGATTAGTTGGCAGCTGCAGCAGCACAGGGAAGACAGTAAATGTCCTTGTTCAGCTGTTGGCAGTGCTCTTGGCAAGTGGCAAATTGTAGTTGACACATAATGTGATTTTCTCAAAGTTACAATCTAAGATTTAATCTTTTTTTTTCTCTCTACTCATATATTTTATTTCTTGTCAGGATTAAGAAATTAATAATTATTGACATAAAATTTTCTTGATTTCTCACTATATTCTGAACTTGTCCTTTCAATATGCTAATTTGAAAGCTTGGAGTTAATCTACATTATTAGGTATAAGCCGTAAGACCCCTAAAAGGAAACAGTTACATTTTTCATAAAGATCAAATTCATATGATGCATATAATTGCTATCTGTTTAGGCTATGGAAAGTGTCCCTATAAGTACCATGATCCAACCATTGGAAAGTATTGAAGTGTCTGTGGAAAGCATCCCTATACATGATACAGCCTTGACCTATAAACACTGATGAACTGATGTTTATAGAAATGTTCTAGGAAATGCACTGAAACTGCCCACCCTAGCCAGGCATCATAGTAACCATTTCTTTGAGTTATTTTATGACAGGGTCCTGGTAAGGAACATGGAAATAAGCCACCACCAACAGAAGAGTTCAGAAAAGATAAAAATGAGATGCCATGTGTTCTAACACCTCCCAGAATTATCTTCACTTGCATCCTTCTTGGTTGAATAATGTATGCACCACCAGGAAGGACCTGGCCAAAGACAACTTGGAAACTAATCCCATCACCATAAAACCCGAGGCTTCCAGCCACCTGGCAGAGTGGTTCTCCTGGGTTCCCTTCTCCTACTGCTCTCCATCTAGGTGCCCTTTCCTAATAAAGTCACTTGCTTTGTTAGCACAAGTGTTTCTTCAGACAATTCATTTCTGAGTGTCAGCTAAAAGCCCACTCTTGGTGCCTGAAAGGGTACCCCTTCCTGCAAGACATGGACTTGTTCATTCTACACATATGTGTGTATGTGCACGTATACATGTGTAATTGAATTTATATGTATATATAATATGCAAATATAAAATATTTTTATATATTATTTATTTATACACACATATATAAAATATGCTGTTTAAGTCATGTCCAACTCTTTGCTACCCCATGGGCCACAGTCCACCAGGCTCCTCTGTCCGTAGGGATTCTCCAGGCAAGAATACTAGAGTGGGTTGCCATGCCCTCCATCACAGGATCTTTACAACCCAGAGATGGAACCCAGGACTCCTGCATTGCAAGTGGATTCTTTACCATCTGAGGCAGAAGGGAAACCCAGGAATACTGGAGTGGGTAGCCTATCCCTTCTCCAGGGAAACTTCACCAACCAGGAATTGAACCAATGTCTCCTGCATTGCGGACTGATTTTTTTACCAGCTGAGCTACCCTGGAATCCCATATAAAATATGTATATATGTATTTGATACATAGTAGACTTTTTGATCCCAGTTTCTGGCACAGAATTGCTAAAACCTTTGGAATTGTTTGAGCGGTTTGGTCACAGGAGTACATTTTGTTATTTATAAGCTTCTTTCAAAAATACGAGTTTATACTAAAGAGGTGACTTTTGGTTGCCCCTTGACAGCTTTAGAATGAGGACTTGTTACCAGTGAAACTAACCATGAGACTAGAGATTTAGAAGTTTGCCCTAACTCTTGATTTCCTGAGAAATGGGAGGAATTGAGGGTTCAGTTAATCATTAATGACTAACTTCACCAATTATACCTGTGTATTGGATCTTTTCAAGACCGAACAAACTGGTTTGTATAGCTTCCATATTGCTGGAAGAAATGCATCCATGTACCAGAAAGGTACAACTCAAATTCCACGGGAAGCTTGAGATCTTCCCAGACCTGTGTCTTCTGTTCTGGCTGTTTTATTTGTTTCCTTTATAATAAAGAAATTGTAAGAAATGTTTTTCTGGGTTATATGAGCCATTACAGGAAATTATTGAATATGAAGATGGGGGATAATGAGAATCTGTAATTTTTAACCAAGTTTGGCAGAAGTGTGGGTAATCAAGTTTGGCACACTACTTTTCACTAGAGTCTATAGATGGAGGGACAATCTTATGAAACAGATTTCTACCTATGGGTATGCACTAGGAAGAGAAATGTAAACAGCCAAGGACTAAGGAAAAACTGAGGCCCTAGTCTTGGCTGTATAGGATATAATGAGGCAGTCAGGGACTCAAGGGGCGCCTCAAGCCCAGGGAGTCCCAGATAAGGGGCAAATATGTTATCTGTGTGGAAAGGAAGGACATTTCAAGTGAGAATGTCCTCAGGCATCTCTGCTGCCCCTCGCCCCGGGCCTGGTCTGTAAAGGAACACACTGGAGGAGAAACAATCTCCAGAAACAGAGGCCCCGGTAATTGGAACCTCCCAGTAAACAAGACTGATGAAGCCTTGGGTCCCCACACAGTTCCCCTTTACAGTAACATCTGAGGAGTCTAGGTTACAGCTGATGGTGGCTGGCTTACTGATTTCTTTGTAGACACTGGAGCTACATTCTCTGTTCTCACTGAGACCTCTGGTCTGTTCTCTGCATCTGCAGCCATAAGAGTACTGGCCAAATAAAAAAGTACTATTTTAGTCAACTTCATGGCTGTTACTGAGACTCTGGTTCTTTTTAAACTCACATGCCTTTTTAATAAAGCCTGAGAACCCTTCTTCCTTGTTGGGATGAGATATATTGGTAATAATTTAAGCCTCTGTGCACATGAACATGGACCCCTCAACCCCCAAGTTGAATCCAGAAATATGGGCTGAGGAGGACAAATTGGAATAGCTAAGTATGCAGAGCTAACTTCTTTCCCTCATCAAAACCAGTATCTCCTAAGGCCAAAGGCCAAGGAAGGACTGTGACTAGTCCTAGAACTTACAAGAAGGGTTATTAGGATCTTGTAATAACCCTTGTAATTCCTCTGTATTAGGGGTCAGGAAGCCTAGTGGTCCATAACACCTGGTTCAAGATTTGAGAGTTATCAATGAGGTACGTGTTCCTTTACATCCCTGTGGTTCCCAATCTTTATACTTTGCCCTCAACTGTACCTGAAAATGCCAAAACATGGTTTACAGTTCTAGATTTTAAAGATGGCATTTATCAACATTCCATTAACCAAGGTAAGTCAGTTTTTGTTTGTTTTCAAGGACTCCATTCATCCAAATGTGCAACTCTCTTGGGCTGTTACCACAGGATTTTAAGACAGCTCTCAGTTGTTTGGATTGGCTGTCTTACAAAGATTTGCAGATCAACAGGCTACAGTTTTGAATGATATCTTGTTATGTGTGGCCATTGAGGAATTAGGCTCCTCAGCCACAGAGCAACTGCTAAATTTCCTAGCAGATTGTAATTACAAGGTGTCAAAGACTAAAGCACAAACAGATCAGATTTTGGTCCAATATCTGGGTCTTATAATCCTCCAGGGCACCAAAGCCTTGGGATGTGAGAGTCAGATCAATCCTTAAAGCCGGATACTTTGAGACAAAAGGATTTTTAGTAATCATGGGCTACTGTACAATTTGGATTCCTTGATATGGAGAATTGCTCAGACCTTTACATATTGTCTCCTTACTGAGTCTCAGGCTTCCCCAATAGCTCAGTTGGTAAAGAATCTACCTACAATACAGGAGACAGGAGTTCAATTCCTGGGTGGGAAAGATCCGCTGGAGAAGAGATAGGCTACCCACTCCAGTATTCTTTGACTTCCCTTGTGGCTCAGCTAGTAAAAACTGCCAGCAATGCAGGAGACTGGGGTTCAACCTCTGATTGAGAAGATCCCCTGGAAAAGGGAATGGCTGGCTACACACTCCATTATTGTGACTAGTGGGTGGCAAGGAGTTGAATATGACTGAGTGACTTTCACTGACTGAGACTCCAAAAGCAAATACTGATCAGTTGCTGTGGGCCCCAGGGCCAAAAACACTTTCAAAATCCACCAAAAGGCCTTGATTCAGGCCCTGGTTCATAGTCTATTGACAACACATAAATTTAATCTATATGTCACTGAAAGAAAGTGTGTAGCCTTAGAAGAAATTATTCAACCTCCAGAGCCTATCTAAGGGATTAAGGAAGGAATATCTAAGTAAGGAATTAGTGTCACAGGGATGCTCACATTATCTCAGAGTCATAGCAGTGTTGGTGTATTACTGACTGAGGCTTTAAAGTTTGCAAATGGAAGGGACTCAACTGTTGTTACCACAAAATATGTATCCAGACTCCTTAGTTCAAAGAGCAGTCTGCGGATGTCAGATAATCTTTCTCAAATATCAGTCCCTCTTATTAGAACTTATCAAAGGATCTTCATGACCTAGATAAACATGATGGTGTGATCACTCAACTAGAGCCAGACATCCTGGAATGCCAAGTCAAATGGGCTTTCAGTTCAGTTCAGTCACTCAGTCATGTCCAATTCTTTGTTACCCCATGAACCACAGTAAGCCAGGCCTCTGCCCATCACCAACTTCTGAAGTTTACACAAACTCATGTCCATTGGGTTGGTGACGCCATCCACCCATCTCATCCTCTGTCATCCCCTTCTCCTGCCACCAATCCTTTCCAGCATCAGAATCTTTTCAAATGAGTTGACACTTCGCATCAAGTGGCCCAAGTATTGGAGTTTCCACTTCAACATCAGTCCTTCCAATGAATACCAAGGACTGATCTCTTTTCAGATGGACTGGTTGGATCTCCTTGCAGACCAAGGGACTCTCAAGAGTCTTCTCCAACACCACAGTTCAAAAGCATCAATTCTTCAGCACGCAGCTTTCATTATAGTCCAAATCTCAAATCCATACATGACCACTGGAAACACCATAGCCTTCAGGAAGCATCAATATGAACAAAGCTGGAGGAGGTGATGGAATTCTAACTGAGCTATTTCAAATCTTAAATGACGATGCTGTGAAAGTGCTGCACTCAACATACCAATGAATATGGAAAACTCAACAGTGGCCAAAGGACTGAAAAAAGGTCAGTTTTCATTCCAATCCCAAAGAAGGGCAATGCCAAAGAATGTTTTACTAGCACACAGTTGCACTCTCTCACATGCTAGTAAAGTAATGCTCAAAATTCCCCAAGCCAGGTTTTAGTGGTATGTGAACTATGAACTTTCAGATGTTCAAAGTGGATTTAGAAAAGGCAGAGGAACAGGAGATCAAATTGCCACAATCCATTGGATCATAGAGGAAGCAAGAGAGTTCCAGAAAAACATCTGCTTTTCCTTTACTGATTCTGCCAATACCTTTGATTGTGTAGGTCATAACAAACTGGAAAATTCTAAAAGATAAGGGAATACCAGACCACCTGACCTGCCTATGAGAAATATGTATGCAAGTCAAGAGGCAAAAGTGAAACCAAACATGGAACAATAGACTGGCCACAAATTGGGAAAGGAGTGTGTCAAGGTTGTACATTGTCACCCAGTTTAATTTATATGCAGGATATATCATGTGAAATGCCAGACTGAATGAAGCACAAGATGGAATCAAGTTTGCTGAGAGAGATATCAATAACCTCAGACATGCAAATGACACCCCTCTTAAAGCAGAAAGTGAAGAACTGAAGAGCCTCTTGATGAAAATAAAAGAGGAGGGTGAAAAAGTAGGTTTTAAACTGAACACTCAAAAAAAACTCGAAAGATCATATCATCCATTCCCATCACTTAGTGGCAAGCAGATAGGGAAACAATGGAAATAGCCAGAAACTATTTTTTTTTGGGCTCCAAAGTCACTACAGATGGTGACTTCAGTTTTCTTCTTGGCAAAAAAGCAATGATTAACCCAGACAGCATATTAAAAAGCAGAGGCAGTATTTGTTGACAAAGGTCCATCTTGTCAAGGCTATGATTTTTCCAGTAGCTGTGTATGCATGAGAGAGTTGGACTAGAAACAAAGCTCAGTGCCAAAGAACTGGTGCTTTTTAACCGTGGTATTGGAAAAGACTTTTGAGAGCCCTTGAAATGCAAGGAGATCTAATCAGTCAATCCTAAAGGTAATCGGTCCTGATTATTCTTTGGAAAATCATCAACAGAAAATTGGTTTAGGGATTTACTGAACATAGCCCCACCCATCAGAACAAGACTCAATCTGCCCCTCAGTCAGTCTCTCCCATCAGGAAACTTTCATAAGCCTCTTACCCTTCTCCATCAGAGGGTAGGCAGATTTAAAACCACAATCACAGGAAATGAACCAATCTGATCACATGTACCACAGCCTTCCTAACTCAAAGAAACTATGAACCATTCCATGTGGGGCCACCCAAGATGAATAAGTCATGGTGGAGAGTTCTGAAAAAAACTGTGGTCCTCTGGAGAAGGAACAGCAAATCGCTTCACTATTCTTGCCTTGAGAACCCCATGAACAATAGGAAAAGGCAAAAAGATAGGATACTGAAGATGAGGTCCTCAGATCAGTAGGTGCCCAACAGGCTATTGGAGATCAGTGGAGAAATAACTTCAAAAGGAATGAAGAGATGGAGCCAAAGCAAAAACAACACCCAGTTGTGGATGTGACTGGTGATGGAAGTAAAGTCTGATGCTATAAAGAGCAATATTACATAGGAACCTGGAATGTTAGGTCCATGAATCAAGTCATATTGGATGTGGTACAACAGGGAATGGCATAAGTGAACTTTGACATTTTAGGAATCAGCAAATTAAAATGGACTGGAATGGGTGATTTACCTCAGATGATCATTATATCTACTACTGTGGGCAATAATCCCTTAGAAGAAATGGAGTAGCCATCATATGCAACAAAAGATTCTGAAATGCAGTTCTTGGGTGCAGTCTCAAAAAGGACAGAATGATCTGTTAGTTTCCAAGACAAACCATTCAATATCACAGTAATCCAAGTCTATGCCCTGACCAGTAATGCTGAAGAATTTGAAGTTGAACAGTGTTATGAAGACCTCAAGACTTTCTAGAAATAACACCCAAAAAAGAAGTCAATTATATGGTATTGGAATGCAAAAGTAGGGAGACAAGAAATATCTGGAGGAACAAGTAATTTGGGCCTTGGATACACAATGAAGCAGGGCAAAGACTAATAAAGTTTTGCCAAGAGAACGCACTGGTCATAGAAAACACCCTCTTCCAACAACACAAGAAAAGACTCTACACATGGACTTCACCAAATGATCAACACCAAAATCAGACTGATAATATTCTTTGCAGTCAGAAATGGAGAAGCTCTATACAGTCAGGAAAAACAAGACCAGGATCTGTCAGTGGCACAGATTATGAATTATTGCCAAATTCAAACTGAAATTGAGGAAAGTAGGGAATCCACAAGACCATCCAGGTAGGACCTAAATCAAATCCCTTAAGACTATACAGTAGAAGCAACAAACAGATTCAAGAGATTAGATCTGATAGACAGAGTGCCTGAAGAACTATGGACAGAGGTTTCTGACACTGTACAGGAGGCAGGGATCAAGATCATCCCCAAGGAAAGGAAATGCAAAAAGGCAAAATGGTAGAGCCTGAGCAGAAGGGGCGGGGGAAGCCCTCTCACCAGGAGCAGGGCAAACTCCAAAATTAAATCCCTGCCGGTAGAACAGACTGCATAGAGAGCGGCTGGGCCGGGGGAGGGGAGAAGCCCCACCCCCCAACTGTGCTGGGCGGACGACAGAGAGCCTGAGCAGAGGGGGCGGGGTAAGCCCTCTCACCAGGAGCAGGGCAAACTCCAAAGCGCTGAATAGACACTTAAAAGACCAGCAGACAGAAGACGTTAGCAGAACAGCTTTGAAACAGACAGGAGAAGCAAATTAAAGCCCTGCAGGTGGCGATAACTGCATAGAAAGGAGTCTATAAGTCTGTGAAAAGGAGAAGCCGGACCAGGGAATCATCTGAAAATCTACAGACCCTTCCCTTCACCGAATGCACCAGCACCAGAGAAAGCCTTCATTATAACTGTACTAGGAACATCTTTTAAATTTTTAAAACTTTTATATATATATATATATATATATATA
>SRVM01003362.1:0-14907 GCA_007570785.1 Antilocapra americana
AGTACAGAAACTTTACTTCCTTTACGCTTCTTCATTTATAATTGTCCTAAACACTCTGTGTTCCTTCAGAAACACAGCATATTTATCTCTATCTATATTTTTACTCTTTCTATTGATCTTTCTTCCTTCCTGATATTCTAAATTAGGTCTTTTAGTGATAAATTCTGTAAGTTTTTCTTCATCTGAGAATGCCTTAATTTCCTCTTCATTCCTGAAGGATATTTTCACTGGATATGGAACTCTGAATTTACAGTTCTTTTTCTTTCAATACTTGAAAAGTGTTGTGCCACTTTATTCTGGCCTCCATGGTCTATGTTGAGAAATCTGCTATTATCTAAATTGTTTTTCCCCTATAGGTAATTTGTTGGTTTTCTCTCACTGCTTTCAAGGTTAATATTTGGCTTTAGTTTTCAGAAGTTTGACTGTTACTTGGTATAGATTTCATTGAGTTTATCCTGTTTTAGGGTTTGTTCAATTTCTGGAATGTGTTAGGTTTATGTATTTTGCCAAATTCAGTGAGTTCTTTCTTTGAGCCCCTTTTCAGTCCCGTCCTCTGTCTCCTTTCCTTCTGGGATTCCAGTGACCCAGATGTTAGGTCTTTTGTTATAGTTCCTCAGTTCCTTGAGAAACTAAACAGTTCATTGTTATAGTTCCTCAGTTCTTTGAGAAACTAAACAGTTCATGGTTTTAGCCTGTTTTTTCTCTCTTACTCAGATTGAGTAATTTTTATTCTTCTTTCTTGAAGTTCACTAGTTCTGTCCTTCATTTCCTCCATTCTACTATTGAACACATCTATTGAGCTTTTTATTTTGGATATTGTATTTTAAGGTCCACAATTTTCATTTGGTTCTTCCTTATATTTTCTCTTTCTTTGCTGAAACTTTCTACTTTTTCATTTGTTTAAGTCATGTTTGTAGTTGCTCATTGAATATTTTTTCTGATGGCTGCTTTTAAGTCTTTGTCATATAATTCTAACATCTCTATCATCTCAGTGTTGTCATTTATTGATTATCTTTTTCATTTAAACTGAGATTTTCCTGGTTCTTTGTATGATGAGTAATTTTTTTTTTGATTGAGATCTGGACATGTATATTATGGTACTCTGGCTGGGATTTAAACCTTCTGCTTTAGGTGGGTTCCTCTGACACCACTCTTACAGGGCAAGTATGAGTGCCATTTTATTCCTGACAGGTGAGTATAGAAGCCCAGGTTCCCCTCTCAGCCTCTGTTGTCATCCTAGAGAAGTGCAAACTCCCAATATAGCCTTCACTGACACCTGGGTGGTTGTCTCATTACCACTGGGTAGTGGTGAAAATCCTGACTTTCCACTAGGCCTTCCCTGGCATCACCCACTGGGGAGGAGAAATGGAGGGGTGCCTCATTACTGCTAAGTGGGAGTGGGGTCCAGGCTTACCACGTGGTATCCAGTGGCACTGCAAGGGAAGTGTGTTTGTTACCACACAGCAGGGATGAAAGACATGGCTCCCTACTCAGCCTCCTCTGACACCCACTCTGGTGAGAGCATAGTCTAGGCTACAGTTGGTGGTGGTATTTGGCTTAAGTAAGCTGGTTATTTTCTAAAGCTAGGTATTCTGTGTTGCTAGGCTCTCCTTTTCCTGGTACTTCCTCTGGAGACAGCGACAGCAGGCTTTTGTTTGGGCTTTTTTTTGTCTGCACATGTTTGTATTCCAGCTTGTAAGCTGCTTCAGCTCCTAGTCTATGATAAATGAAACAAAAGGAAAATCCAGAGAACTCAACACCCTTTTGTTCCTCAGGTCTTGGGGTCCCTAGCCAGTCTCCTTTCCTCTCCCACCTTTCAGAGTCTTCTTATGTTTGTTTAATTTAGAATGTCTATGGGTTTTAGTTGTACTTAGTGAAAGGAATAGGGGAAAGTACATTTATTCCATCTTCTAGGAGGTGGAAATTCCCCAGAAGGATTTTATATAAAGGTAGAGAAACAACAGTTTGGAGGAAGGACAGTTGGATGATGGTGATGATGATAATTTCCATGAAACCCGATAGAATAAACACCATCTACTTAAAGGAGTTTTAGGAAATAGAGCTTCACGGGAGAGCCAGATTTCAATTAACACTAGATGGTGGAGAAGTGGTGGTACCGAGGGCTATTTGGTAGGGAAGGGGCATTGGGGTTCCATTGGACACAGTGTACAAGACTGGGAGGGACAGGAAGAGCAAGAAGGGTGATGAGCAGAGCAAAGAAATCCTTGGCTGCAAGTGTGAGATGACCTGTGGGGCTTATATTTGAGAGGTGACACAAGTGTGACGAGCTGAACTGACTGCCTCAGCAGTAGCAGATAAATTTGTGTCAGATCAGAACCCAGCCTCAGTACACTGCACTCTTAGTCTCTTAAAGGCTAGAGAATGTCTCTTGCTGCAGTGGGGGTATAGGTAGGTGAGAGTGGGAATGGCACTTGGAACCCTTGGGTTCCATCTTCCCATTGGCACAGCCAGCCCTGATACAAAAAACCTCAGCTGAAAGGTCTAAGTTCCAAAATGTTCTGGAAGAGTGTTGAACCACTCATGAATTCATTCCCTACCCCTCATTTTTTCATTCTAATAAGGTTCTCAGGCAAACCAGTATGATTTCTTTGCAGCAAGGCATTGTCTGGTATAAATTTGGGAAGATTTGAATATTGAGGTTGTCACTTTAAAATAAATTGTTGTTGCTATTGCAACACACCAACAATAATAATAAAAATAATAAGTGCTTATTAGATAGCCTGTACTGTTCCAAGTGCTTGGCATGTTTTAAGTCATTTGATCCTTAAACTGCCCTATAAGGTAGATACTAATTATTGCATTCATTCCATTTTATGCATGAGAAAACTGGGGATGTGGCAGAGGAATTAGAAATATGTTCAAAACCTCCATTGAATTAAAAACTGGCATAGCCATCTTCTTTGTTACCACATGCATTACATGAGAATCACAAAGAATGATGTTTTCCAGTGCTTTTTCAAACTATTGCTACAATCCAGTTTTTCTATTTATTTCAGTTGCTGGGGTAAAAAGTAACAGTGCTAGTCTCATTCATTTCATCCCTGGCAAAACACTCAATCCATTATCCCTATTTTTCCTGTCTTTAAAATTGGGGCAGTCATACCAAGCCACCACCCCTCTAGCCACAGAGAACAAAAGCAATAAGTTTTTATTGCAAAACATTTTGAAAAGTATTAAACTTGTACTAAGTTATTATTCAACCCATAGGGAGATGGGTGGTGGCTGAAGAAGAAGAAAAGCAAGAAATGGGCAAAAAATCACAGAGGAGAAGAAGGGTTGCCTAGTGAGGTGGAACCCAAGATAACAAAGATTCCAGGACATTTCCAGCTACCAGTTTGTTTTCAACTGTACCCAACCCCATGTTGACTCTAGGCTCCTTTAAGCAGGCCAGTGGGCTTACCTTGGGGCCTCACAGATGGCTACATCAATGTTAAATAATGACTTGAGTATAGATAAAGCTTCCTTGTATTGTTTTCCAAGTTGTCCCCCTTGTCTCCCATTTCCTCTTCCATTTAACATTCCAAAGGTTCCCAAAAGATGTTTTTCAGGTTGTCCCATATTGATTTTGCTTCATGCAGAAATATGCCCTGAAATAGGCATCTCTCTCGAAGCAGAGACTTGTCCAATGCTCAGTGGTGTGTGTGTGTGTGTGTGTGTGTGTGTGTGTGTGTGTGTGTGTCTCCTCAGAGCACAATTCTCTTGCTTAATGTAGTATCAGTGTGACACACATTGCATTTATCTTCACAGAGGAAAAAAAGAAAATTTCAATGTGATCTCCTTATAAACCATTTTTAAGCATTGAAAATTCCGCCTTTGTGACACACTCCCAGGGTGGGACAAATTTGGATATTTTTTGAGTCAAGACTATAAACAGAAAATTCCTCACTCCTGGGTTGAAGGCTACCACAGATCAACTTACTGCTTGAAAGTCTGCAGATTCTCCCATCAAATTGGCACAGATTCTGAGCAGACTTGAATATTTCCATGCTGTCACTCTTTAGGAAAACTTGAATAATGGAAGACCAAAGCTCAAATTCCATTTGTTTGCCTCTGTCTTCTTTTCCAAGAGGAATGCTGGCCCAAGCATCTCACCAAAATTTAATTCCCTGAGAAACACTTCTTCCCTCACCTCTGTTTGGAAAGAACACCATATAAAATTGACTTTTAAACAACTTAAATAAATTTACAAGCTCTTACATGTACTTTCTGTGTTCACCTCTTCCTTTCCCCTGCTCCACACCATGGAATATCCTGCAATCAGATTAAATAGTCAAAAAACAAGGTTTCTATCACATCCTGTTGCCACTAAAACGTATTCATTTACTCCCAGTTGCCTGCAGGACAAATTCTAAAATCTTTAGACAGACCTTTACATTCTTTTCTCCCAGGCTTCTGTTCTACAGTCTCTTCCTTCAGAATCCTCCTCAATATGTCTTCTGCTTCCCAACCTTATTCTTTTTAACACTTCCTCCTCGCAACCCTTGACAGCCCTCTTCCTTTTGTGTAGCTAAAATCCTTTAGAGGAGTAGTTCTCTAAGTGTGATCCCTAGGCAGTGCATCAGCATCACTTGGGAACTTGATAGAATGCAGGTGCTCAGTTCCCACCACAGATCTACCGAATCTGAGTCTTTGGGGGTGGGGACCTGCAATCTGACTGATGGTTATGGTGTACATTCAAGTTTGAGAATACGATTTTATCTCAGATCTCAACTCTTCCTGGATGGTTCACTGCTCACCATAGCTTTGATCTGAGTTCTTGTGATGTTCCCATATTTGTCCAGTTCGTTTGGTAATCACCATGTGCCACTTGGTCTAGGTTAACTACCTTTTAAGGAAACCAGAGATGATTTTCATCCCTACCTTCCTCCATCCCACTCTCATACTCTCTCCCTCCCTTCCTTCCTTTCTAATATATCACAGGTCCTAATACAGACACTCAGTCAGCAGTTATTGATTGATTGTGGTTAGATGGCCAAGCAGAGTTCATATGTTTTGGTAGTAGCTTTTTAGCTTTGAGTCTACAAACAAAAACATATCTTTCTAAAATGTGTCCTTTGGTTCTTCTGGCATAAACAGAATGCTAGGGAAAATGCCTCAGGCCCTGACCCTTCTAGCATTTCTTGAGGCTTAATATTCTGATGTAGACCATTGGTGTGTAAACTACCAATGATGAAAGCAGGTCCCAGAAAACTCTTGATTTAGGAAAGTTTGTTGGCCCAGTTCTGGATACTTAAGACAAAAGGTTGGTAAATGGTATATCTGATCAACTATTAGGACCATGTGGCTCTCACCTACCCCACACTACTCCCTGGGGATGTGACCCTTCTCAACATCAAGGGCCTCATGGATGAACATCAAGAGAGGTAGCTAACCTTCTCTCAGGAGGTAAAGTGAGGGCCCCATCTTTTCAATACCATCTTCTTTTATCATTTTCTTCTCTTCCTGGCCACCATGAATCCTGCATTCTGATGTTCTCATCTATAAGACAGCCTGCTCTTAAATGTCATGATGCCCAAAGAGAAGTTAACCGAGCAAAGTTGCAGGAGTTTTCTTAGAACAGAGGGAGAGAATCCTTTGTAAGACACTTTGGAACAAGAAAAAAGTGGAGGTGGGGGTGGAGTTTATGATTTTTGTTCTGTAACTCTACTGTGGCTTGAGGTATTTCAGCAGGATTTATGGCTCATAAACCATTCTGAGATTCCAACCCTACTTAGAGGAATGAGTTCTAAAACTGTTTTGATCCAGGCACCTGTATCAATAAGAATATTTTGTACATGAACTGCCAATACAGATATACTTGTTTCTAAGTTATATTTGTGTATCCCTGCTCTAATGTTGGAGAAGGCAATGGCAACCCACTCCAGTATTCTTGCCTAGAGAATCCCATGGACAGAGGAGTCTGGTGGGCTCTGTCCATGGGGTTGCACAGAGTTGGCTATGACTGAAGTGACTTGGCATGCATGCATGCACTGGAGAAAGAAATGGCACCCCACTCCAGTATTCTTGCCTGGAGAATTCCAGGGACAGGGGAGCCTGGTGGGCTGCCGTCTATGGGGTCACACAGAGTCGGGCACGACTGAAGCGACTTAGCAGCAGCAGCAGCAGCTCTAATGTACTGTGTACATAGCTTACTTACACAAAAATGCACTTTGAAAAGTCAAGAAACTATATGCTCAGTCGCTCAGTCATGTCTAACTCTTTCAACCCCATGGACCATAGCTCACCAGGCTCCCCTGCCCATGTGATTTCCCAGGCAAGAATACTGGAGTGAGTTCCCATTTCCTCCTCTAGGGTATCTCCCTAAACCAGGGATCAAACCCACATCTCCTGCTCCTCCTGCACTGACAGGCAGATTCTCTTCCATTGCACCACCTGGGGAGCCCCCCAAAAACTATATACAGTCACAAAAAGACTCATTGTGGTATCAGGCACTGTGAGTGTCCAACTGAGATCTCCTTGGCCCTATCGGTCACCTGCAGACATTTCCCGTACAAGCAAAGGCTTCCTGTGTCTCTCTTCATGAAAGCATTCTCCGACTATTAAAGTATGGCCAGCATGCACAGGAAAGGCTAGAAGTGCCAGGGACCTAGCACACCTCAAGAATAAACCTTAAGATGAGAGTCAATGAATAAATACTCCAACTTCCCTAAACCTCAGAGGGGCAATTTTGTTCCACCAAGTCCCTCAGAGAGTCCCCAGCAGGATGGAGTCCTGGTCATCCAAAGTGGTAATCCACTACTTTGCTGCCTTTGTATGTCACTTCCCCACTCCCTCACTGTGCTTCCTGGAATTACTTCCCAAATAAGATAGTTCCATCTAAATCCTGGTCTTAGACTGTGTTCTTGGGGGGCACTCCAAATTAAGATAATTGTTAATAACATATTTTTAAATGATCTCCTTGGCAAGTAATTTGAAGAAATTACCTAGCAGCCCTGTGGTTAAGACTCCATGCCTCCACTGCAGGGGGCCCTGGTTTGATCCCTGGTTGGAGAACTAAGATTCCACAAGCCAAGCTGCATAAAAAGTAAATAAATAAAAAGAAAGTAATCTGATTAGAGTTCCTTATTTTATGTAATACGTTGAGCTATTCTAGGGTGGGAGAACTAGCAGTGTTGCCAATTTTCCTGTACTTTTGTGTTTGAGTTAATGATAGTGTGTTGATCTATGATTTCTTTGCAGGGACTTTTTAAAGTTACTTGCCAGTTTTAGAAGGCACAATCATATGAGGGCTATGTTGTCAACTATTCCTGGTGTGGAACATTCACTCCTTCCTCAGGACACCTTGTGAAATAGGGAACTTATGACCCTATCTTATAGACCAAGGGAGGGCACTGGTGGTGTTCTATATATTAAATACTAGTAAAACAGAATTTACCTATTCATGCTAACATTTGCTCCCTACACCCCAATGTATAATCTCACTTCTGTGATGTGATCACCCCATTTTGGAGACTGCTGCTCTAGAGACTCTAAGGCCACATCTAAACAGCCAAATACAAGGACTGAGACCAGTGAAGAAGACACTATCTCACAGAGAATCACCACCCAGCACACAGGGGATGTGGTAGGGTGGACAGTATTTCTCTGAACTGATGTCCATGAGTCCTTGCGTTCTTTATCTGAAGGAAGAAAGAGGCTTTAGATAGATGTGTGAAGTATGGAGGTAGAGAGGGAAGAGAAATTAGAAATGAGGACAACAGAGTAGAAGGCAAAATTTTTGTTCTTGCCCAGTTTGGCAGAACCATTTTGAGCCTCGGTGGAGAAAGGTATTATTGAGTCCAACATGGAAGAAGCCATTTTATGGGGCACACTGATGGGACTGAATACAAGCATCCTTATTTTGAAGCTAAGGTGACAAAGGGTTTGATCCCTGGATTGGGAAGATCCCATACCACACATGACCATTTAGAGAGCATGGCAGAGAGCACACTTGGTGGGGAAGTTGGAATACTCACTAGCAGCAGCAGTAGAGACCATCACTCCACTTTTCAGCAAGTGAAACTGACAAAGGGAAGCCATGGCAGGAAAGGAGCAAAATTTGACCGTAGTGGATGTATGGGGCTGGCAGCTGCCATATTGGTTCATGAGGTCCCTGTGGAATCCCCCAGGGACATGCAGGAATACTTGGTTGGGAGGGGCTTTTCCAGAAAGCCCCTATTTGTTTGGGCTGCTATAACAAAATATCATGCACTGGATGGCTTATGAAAAATAAAAATTTATTTCTCACAGTTCTGGAGGCTGAGAAATCCAGTATCAAAGTGCCAACCTGACCAGGTTCTAGCAGAGATCCACTTCAAGTCTGCAGACTGCTGACTACTTGCTGAGTCCTCACATAGTGGAAAGAGTCAGGGACCTCTCTGGGGTCTCTTTTATGAAGTAGTAGTCCCAGTCATGAAGGCTCCGCACTCATGGCCTAATCACCACCCCAAGGATCCAGCTCTTAATACCACCAGTTTATGGTTTAGGATATCAACATACACATTTTGAGGGGAACACAAGTATTCAGACCTCAGCATTGGTGACTCAGAATTAGCAGGTGGGGTTAAGAGCCAGGAAATTTGGATTCATTTGACCTTATTCATGTCTCCCAAGAGACATTTGGTTGACAATAATAATTTAGGTTCTTTTACTATCAAAGAAGTAAGTGGTTATTTAACATCAAATAATCATTTTTCCACTTTGCTTTGGCACTGCAGAGCCAGCCACACTACAGAAAAAATAATGGTGACTTTTTACCTGTTCACTTCACATGAAGGCTGTACTTGGTGCAGGAGAAAATTCTGAAGCATCAGCTGATATGATACTAAAGAACAAATGAAGATGAGAATTAATAATATTACTGCTTCTTTTAAGCAGTTTTGCAAGGGCAGACTTGCTTCCTGCTGCCCTGAGTTGCAGAATTACAGATATTAGAACTTGTCCTATGAATGAGCATCACTCCTCTTGGTGAATCACTCATACACCATATTGTTCAGTCGCTAAGTCATGCCTGAGTCTTTGTGACCCCATGGACTGCCGCATGCCAGGCTCCCCTGTCCTCCACTATCTCCCAGAGTTTGCTCAAATTCATCATACGGTGTACATCATACGAGTGATATTTTGTGGATCTGACCCTTAGATTCTTCCAGGTTGAGTAGTAATTTATACTATTGGATGAATTTTGCACTTGTAATTTATGAACTTGATCATTCTTACTCAGATCCTTGCCATCTCACTTCCTCATAGAGTCATGATTTAAGAGCTCAGCTCCGAGATAATGTTGCAAATTACCAAAGCATTTGTAGCTTACCACAGATACTATAAGACATGCAGGAGGAAGTTAAGACCCCCCCAAATCAATTGCATAGAGCTGTCAGCTAACTGCACAGTGGACACTTTTGGAACTGGGTTCACTTTGGGGGGATGCTGGGGAACCATTTAATGTGCTGGAAGAAATTTGGGGTGGGTGAGATGACATCCCAATATCTTAAAAGTTAAGAGATTTTCCAATGATACCTTAATCTATTTCCAGTGAATAGTTTCCCATGGCTGAATATAACAGATAGTCACTGCCCAATCATACTTGTCAAAATTCATAAACTTGTTATATTGGATAGTGAAGATTTAAATTTAATCCGGGATGCTATTTGCAGTTTGGTTTTGTTTGGAGGTAGTTTTCCTAGAGGATTTGCGGGGGAAGAAGGTCTTTTATTTTGAGTTTGTTTTAAAAAGAATTTCTCTCTGGGAAAAAAAATCTTAATTATATGTGTGTGTGTTTGACTCTTTCATTAGATTTCTAAAAATTGACCCTGAAAGAGGCAGAAATATAGATATCATTGGGTACCCTGCTAGCTCAGATGGTAAAGAATCTGCCTACAATGCAGGAGACCTAGGTTCGATCCCTGAGTTGGAAAGATCCTCTGGAGAAGGGAATGGTTACCCACTCCAGCATTTCTCCCTGAAGAATCCCAAATGGACAGAGGAGCCTGGCAGGCTACAGACCATGGGGTTGCAAAGAGTTAGACATGACTAAGCAACTAAGCACACAGCGCACACATAGATATCAATATGTAGAGAGAACTAATGAAAAACCTAACAAAACATTTAATTATGACATGGTCAGCTTTTATCTGAAATCTTGTACATACCATTGGGAACAAAGATTAGTTTATATGGAAGTGACAATGGGAAAATGAAGCTCAGAAACGTCACATTGTAGAAGTAATTCAAGAAGTCAGAAGCTTAAAGAAAGATAAGATACAGTTTCACAAACTTATCCAAATGCCAATTATAATTTAACACTCTCCTTCTAGTAATAAGCACTCCGTTGGTAATTATTGTCTTGAAATGAGTTCATGAACATTAATTAAACCCCCTCCAAGCTAGATAATTAAAAGACAGTTAATAGAAGACATTTAATACTAGTCAAATGTAGTAAACATTTGTTTCTATTGAAACTTTTGTTCATTTGCCAGATAGGTAAAAAGTACTTGACTGTTGCAGTGTATCTTCTAGCAAAGGTTGTGTTTGCAGTTTGAAAGCAGCACCCTGGGAAACAGTGTGCTGTTACCATGGTCTTGGAATGTCATAATCCTGAATTCTGCAACCATCCTACAGCCAAATGCCAGAGCAATTTTGGGCAAGCCACCTAACGCTTCAGCTCCTCTGGTTTCTAATCCCGTCATAAAACAAATATAATAATAACCTCTCTCAGCTTCTTAACACTCTTTCTACCCCTGGCTTCAAGGCCCTTCTTCAAAATCTTTCTAATCTCTCCTTTTACTTTGTTCACTCTCAATGGCAGAGCTAGTATATTTGACACCTGGACCAGATCACTTTTTTAAATGCCCTTTATTTCTGTGCCAAAATTATTTTTAGCATCAATCATATAAAAACCACAGTGATCATTTTCTTCAATTATTCTTTGGTTTTAAAATAAACAATTAAAAAGAAATTTGGGCCTAGGCAAGATGGCTCAGACCCATTTCTCCCTGATTTCCCCTACTAAGTACAAGTATTATATAAACCCTGGAAAGAACTTAAGAGGTAACTAAAGGAGAACTCTGAACTGTGCAAAGAGGAACTGTTTCGGGATCCCAGGAGGAACAACACAGCAACAGGATGTCCTACGTTAGTACCTCCCCTCAACAGAAGAAGGCACCCCAGGCCTAGCATATCCATAACCCCCAGCCTAGTAACACAGGCTAGCCCAGGTAGGCTCATTCTTCCACCCAGATTAAACAGAAGGCCCGCTGACAACACAAGGTAAACCTGCCAGCAATGGCAAGGGGGATGGATCAGCAGCCCCTCTAAAAACAAGCAGCTAAAGGAACCTCTTTTTGCCAGACCTGAGAAATCTCTCTCTTGCCAAGAGACACCTAGTGACACAGGTTGGCACTAGCAGGAGAAATTCTGCCACACACAACCGGCTGCCTGGCCCAGGAATCACTCATCATGCCTATGGGCCCCCGACTCCCTCCCTCCATATAGAGACATCAGATGACTCTGCCTGGAGAAACCTCTTTGGCCCTCTCAGACACCACCCTCAGGGACCATTGGGAGCCCCAGCAGCATCAGATAAACTAAGCACACCAAAAATTACTGCAAAGGCCCTGCAAAGTAAGCTCCCATTCAAACCACTCTCCATGCAGGTCACTGCATGCTACACCTAAACAGGTGACTACCTGCTAAAATAAAAAATTTAAATGGGGCTTAGAGTCTCACAACATAATAGCAAATGACCAGGATCCTATTGAAAATGACTCTTCAAGGAATTCCCTGGTGGTCCAGTGCAGAGTGCATGGGTTTGATCTCTGGTTAGGGAACTAAGACCTTGCATGCTGTATGGTATGCAACCCCCAAAAAAGAAAATGAAAAGAAAGCACCCATTATATCAAGAGCAAGGAAAATCACAACATGATGTTGAAATTATCTGACAAGGAGTTTAAACTAACCATAACAAAAACAACAAAATTTCAACAAGCAATAACAAATTCTCTTGAAACAGATGAATAAATAGAAAACCTCGGCAAAGAAATAAAAGTTATGAAAAAGAACTAAATGGAAATCTTCTAATTGAAAAAATGTACCAAAAATTTAAAACTTGTTTGATAGGCTCAACAAGCAAGCTGGCAAATATGCCAGCACATAAATTCAGTGAGCTTGAGGAAAAATTAATAAAAATTACCCAATCTGAAAAAGATAGGAAATAGATTGGAAAAAATGAACAGATTCCTGGGTACCTGTGGAACAATAAGATCCAATATTCATGTCATTCTGGAGTCTCAGAAGAAGAGGAGAAAAAGAGTGGGGCTGAGAAGAAGGCATCGGAGAAGGCAATGGCAACCCACTCCAGTACTCTTGCCTGGAAAACCCCATGGATGGAGGAGCCTGGTGGGCTGCCGTCTATGGGGTCGCACAGAGTTGGACACAACTGAAGCGACTTAGTAGCAGTAGCAGAAAGAATATTAGAAGTAATAACGTAAAACACTCCAAGTTTGGCAAAAGAAAATGCAAAGATGCAAAAGTCAGAGCAAACCCCAAACAAGATAAACTCAAAGAAATTCACATTCACACATCATAGTTAAACCTCTGACAACTAAAAGCAAAGATAAAATCTTTATAGCAGAGATAAATGATTATCTATCAAGTGACACCACTATGAATGATTGAATTTCTCATCTGAAACTACAGAGGACAGAAGGAAGTGGTACAGTATATTTCAAGTTCTGAAAGGAAAGAACTGCCAACTCAGAATACCCTTTAGGTGAGAAGGGGAATCAAGACATTAGAAGATGAAAAATATTAAGAGAATTTGTAGCTGCCAGACCCTACTCTTAAATAGTGGCAAAAGAATATTCTTCAAGCAGAAAAGAGATTATAAAAGAAGGAATCTTGAAGCATGAAGAAAGAAAGTTAATTTTATGTCCTGAAACTTTACTGAATGTTTCTTATTAATTCTAACAGTTATTTGGTGGAGTCTGGGATTTTCTTTATATTGGATCATGGGATCTTCAAACAAGGGCGATTATACTTCCTTCTTCCAATGTAGATGACTTTTATTTATTTTTCTTGCCTAATTTCTGTGGCTAAGATTTCTAGTACTATATTGAACAGAAGTAGAGACAGTGGGCATTCTTTTCTTATTCCTGATCTTACAGGAATTGCATTTACCTTTTCATCCTTGAGTATGATGTTAGCTATGGGCTTGTCAAATACAGTCTTTGTCGTATTGAGATACATTCTTTCTATACCTAACTTGTTGAGAGTTTTTTATCATGAAAACATGTTGACTTTTGTCTGATGCTTTTTCTATATATGTTGAGAAGATATGGTTTTTCCTTTCATTCTGTTAATGTGGTATATATCACGCTTCTTGGTTTGTGTGTGTTCAGCTACTTTGCATCCCAGGGATAAAATCTACTTGATCATTGTGTATGATCCTTTTAATGTGATGTTGCATACAGTTGCTAGTATTTTGCTGAGAACTTTTGCATCTGAGTTCATAAAAAATATTGGCCTGTGATTTTCTTTTCTTGTAGTGTACTTGTCTGCCTTTGATACCAGAGTAATGCTGGTATAATGAAATGAGTTTGGGAGTGTTCCTTCCTTCTCAACTTTTTCAAAGAGTTTGAGAAGGATTGGCATTATTCTTCTTAAAATGGTTGGTAGAATTCAGTAGTGAAGCCATCTGGTTCTGGCATTTTCTTTATTGAGAAGTTTTTTATTACTTATTCAAGCACCTTAATCATTGTTGATCTGTTCAGATCAGTTCAATTCATGATCCAGTCTTGTTAGGTTGTAATTTCCAGGAATTTATCCATTTTTTCTAGGTTGTCCAATTAATTGGCAGATAATTTTTCTTAGTAGTCCCTTATGATCCTTTGTATTTCTGTGATATCAGTTGTAAATTCTCCTCTTTCATTTATAATTTTATTTATTTGAGTGTTGTCTTTTTTCTTAGTCTAGCTTAAGTTTTTTTTAATTTTATCTTTAAAAAATTCAGTTTTATTGATTTTTGTATTTTTTTCTAGTCTTTATTTCATGTATTTCTGCTCTCATCTTCATTACTTCCTTGAAAAATAGAAACAGCAGACATATGGATGAAAACAATAGACTGTCTTCTCATAAATTTTATGTTATATTTTACAATTGAAACAAAAGTTATAACCCAATCTGATACTCAAGACAAGGGACAGAAATGGAAGATTTCTACAGTTTACTTGAAGTGGCAAAATGTTGATATGGTAGACTATGATACTGGCTTCCCTGGTAGCTCAGTGGTAAAGAATCCACCTGCCAATGCAAAAGACATGGTTTCAGTCCCTGAGTTGGGAAGATCCCCTGGAGAAGGAAATGGCAACCCACTCCATTATTCTTGTCTGGGAAATCCTGTGGACAGAGGAGCCTGGTGGGCCACAGTCCATGGGATTGCAAATAGTTGCACATGACTTAGCAACTAAAACCACCAAGCATATGCCAAACAACAGAGACTTAGAAAGAGTGAAGCAAAAACCAATAGAGCTGAAAGTGGAAATAGACCAGTTCACAATTATGTTTTTGTTCAGTCGCCCAGTCATGTCCGATGCCATCCAACCATCTCATCCCCCGTTGTCCCCTTCTCCTCCTGCCTTCAATTCTTCCCAGCATCAGGATCTTTTCTTATAAGTCTGTTCTTCACATCACATGACCAAAGTATTAGAATTTCAGCTTCAGACCTTCCAATGAATATTCAGGATTGATTTCCTTTAGGATTGACTGGTTTGATATCCTTGCTATTCAAGGGAGTCTCAAGAGTCTTCTCCAGCATCACAGTTTGAAATTATCAGTTATTTGGTGCTCAGCCTTCTTTATGGTCCAACTCTCACATCCATACATGACTACTGGAAAAACCATAGCTTTGACTAC
>SRVM01003363.1:0-10767 GCA_007570785.1 Antilocapra americana
TAAGAAGGTTATCTCACTAACAGGCACAAAAATCCCAGGAATTTTGATACCTTTAAGGGAAGAATTCACCCAGATGTGTTGGGCGAAGTCTGTGACGGGCCTTTGGTGTGAGTTTCCCAGCCTTGTTTAATTTTAAGGGTTCAGTCTGAGACTCTATGGATGTTTCAACAAAATAAGAAGTTTGTGATCAATTGTGAGTACATGAATCATCAGACCAAGGTTAGTGAGAACAGACCTGTTTTGCAAACAAACTAGCCTTCATCTGGTTATATTTGATGAAAATGAAGATAATTTTAGGGACAAAATGATATTTCAATAAATGTTAAATCCCAGTTTGTTAGTCTACCAATGGAGGTAGTAAGACTCAGTTCTTAGAAAGTTCTTTGCTGTTATGTGATATTAATGTGAAATTTGATTAAATTCTCAAAAAACACTCTAGGTTTGTTTCTGAAGCTTATCTCAGTAATCTGTCTTTGAATGAAGATCAGATGCCTCATGATCTGCAACCAGGACTGGAAAAAGACACAATTTAAGGGGCTGTCTCCACCCTGGATAAAAAGACTTTTATCAGGAGAAACTACACTACACCAGGATGAGAAGATGAGGACATCAGAGACAGACAGCTTGCCTAAGATGCTGGACCTGATTTGTATGATCCTTTATAATGTTTTCTTGACTTCTTAGACCTTTGCATATAAATCAAATGCTTTTCTGTTATAGGCCTGATCCTATACTAGTTTTAGAAATCAATCCAATTTTTGGGTTTGTGGCCAATTGCCTGTGTCTAGTTCTGGGTTACCTTGGTAGGTTTCTCTGCTACAAGAGTCTGACGGGTTGGCCCCGAGAAAACTTACTTAAAAAAATATTATAGTCATATTCTGGTCACTGTGATATTACTAGATGGGATCTCCTCTCTGGGCCAATTGATAATGCCTGCTCTGACCCTGGCCATAAATTTGAGCTTTTTTCTATTACTCAAGCTCAGTCAGAACAACAAGAAAAGTTTCAGCAAAAGGAAGAAAAATCTCCCACAATTATGGTATAGATTTGTATAGATAACACCAGGTTATGGTAATTTGGGTTTAAAGTCTCTGTGTTAAAAATAATTAAATCATACTAAAGATGATTAGTCTAGTAGCACTAGAGTGCTGGAATGTGTGCCTTATAGACAGTGGTGCCAACATACAGTTTCCCTAGAAGATAAAGTTTCTGCAGAGTGGGTCAGAAGACCTGATATATACTGGGCTGCATTTAACGGAAGCTCATGACCTAAGTCTTACTTGTGACTTTGCTGGTACTGCTGGCTATGTTGTTTGTATTTCACCTGTTTTGCACGATTGCCCTTTCTTGCACTGCCAAGTGTGTGTCTGAGGCTTCTAATAAAGTAATATATAGTCCCATATGAGATAGATGATGGTAACAGTGTAACTATAGATATGAGAAAAAGCAACAAAAGGAAATATTTTCCTGGACCAAGAGGCTAGTAAGACAGGTGGTCCAGAGAATTTTGGATATTGTTTTATGGCCTAGTCCAGTAGCAGCACATTCCATTGAGTGGCCTGTCAACGGAATCTTTGCCAAACCTGAGAATGGACATTCTCATCACCATGAGATAAAATGGTCATGAAATGCCCCCCTCAAAATCATGGTCAAGTTTTTGAGCAAAAAGGGGCTCTGCCAACGAAAGACTGACACTTATCATCTACATCTACAACAATTAAATCATGGCCACTGCAACTGCTGACTTTCAACGCCCCTGAGAGGAGTTCAGGGTGAAAATCAGGAATGAGGCACTCTGTGCTCTGGAAAAAACTGGCAAAACAGGCCTTCAGATAGTTAGATCTTTTCAGGAGAAGATTTTATGAGTTCCAATTCTTGCATCTTCTCATATCTAAAAAACACTGACATCATTAATGGTGACATCTGCTTTGGCCATTACGAAAAATTTTACAATTAAAAGTCAAATGGAGTAGCTATGGTTCAGACATCCTGAAAAATAATTGGGTGATACTACGGGTGTAATTTCAGATTAGACATTGTATTGCTGAACACTTGAGTTTTCTGAGTCAAGGCGTGGATGCTACCATTTTCAAAATAATGTCTGCTGAAAGCTAGTGGAAAACAAACAAACAAACAAACAAACACTGATTAAAACCACCCATCCTGGCCAGACATCATGGTAAACATTTGCATGAGTTGTTTTATGACAGGAGATCCTGACAAGAAATACGGAACTGATGAGCCACCACGGACCGGAAGAATTTGGATAAAGTCTAAAAGAGACACTGTGTGTCGGTCCACTTCCCAGAATACTCTCTAACATCCATCTTGGCCGAACAATGACATAAAACTCATTAAAGGCCCATGATTGAGCCTCTTTTGGGACTAGAGATAGGGGGGAATGTGGTGTGTAAACAAAACAGCTTCCATGACAGGCTGTTGGGAGATACATCAGGCCCTAGCTGTGGAGACCTCCCCCATCCTCACACCTCCCCGTACCTTACTCCATGACAGGCTGCTGTGATATACGGCCTGCCCTAGTTCCAGCGACCTCCCCCACCCTCACCTCATACCTCCCCCCACAAGCCAGGAAAGTCCCACGCGCACCAAGAGATAGACCATCCAGGGCAGACGCGCAGTTTAAACTGACCAAACATTGACTGCCAGCTATACCAATGCTGTAACAAAGAACTGCCTGTATAAAAGCAACTGTGATCTGGAGCACGGGGCTCTTGTCGGATTCCACTTCATGGATGAGACTTGCGCCCTAGCCTGGCTAGCAATAAACCCCTTTGTGCTTTTGCATTGCTGTGTGGACTTGGTCTCTTCAGGGGTTTGGGACCCAGAGTTTGGACTTAACAACAGAAGCAGAATATATTAAGAAGAGGTGGCAAGAATACACAGAAGAAGTAAACAAAAAAGATCTTCCTGACCCACATAACCATGATGGTGTGATCACTCACATAGAGCCAGATATTCTGGAATGCAAAGTCAAGTGGGCCTTAGGAAACATGACTACAAATTAAGCTAGTGGAGGTGATGAAATTCCAGTTGAGTTATTTCAAATGCTAAAAGATGATGCTGTGAAAGTGCTGCACTCAGTATGGTAGCAAATCTGGAAAACTCATTAGTGGACACTTATATATATATATATATATATATATATATATGTATATCTATATATATTGAATACCACATCATACTGGTTCTGTTTTATATTTGGAGAATCCTGACTAATACAATGGGCTTCCCAGCTGGAGCTATTTGTAAAGAACTTTCCTGCCAAAGCAGGAAACAGAGATGCGGGTTCGATCACTGAGTCAGGAAGACTAATACAACCCCCACTATACAATGATGGGAAAAGCATAAGATAACAGAAATAAACATCTCAGTTCAAATGAGGGGGAAATAGAAGGTGAAAACAGTTACTGCTTCAAGGCAGTTATGCAATCCAGACAGGCAAACTCCAGCCAGAATCCCTTAATCAGGTTCAAGAACTTGGGGTAATTCTTTGTGGCTCTTGGCTCTGTCCTTGGGGGAGTTTTATTTCTGCTACTGATTCATCCTTACTTTTTCATGTAAAGTAGCATTTATTTGCGGCTCAGCCTGCTTTCTGCCAGTATAATTTTTGGGGTCTAAGAGATACTTTTTTTTTTTATTTTTAGTTGTGTCTGTCTCTTTTTATTCTAAGCTGGCAGTGTTTCTGCTAAATTAATTTCTTAAGAACTTTGTGAGCATTCCATGTATTTCAGAGGGATTCATTCCTTTACACAAAGGACAAACTCACTGCTCTTTTCAGGATAATCCCTTCTCTAATTCTGGCTCCTGCTGAGATGGATGAGAGCTAATGGCCTTAAACTTCCAAGTGCTCCTCTGATACAATTTAAAGGATCTGTGAGGTACACTCTTAATTTCTTAAAAGACCCTTTTGTGTGACTAAATACTTTGATATTTGATCTTTCTGGGGTTTCAGGAAAGTGTTGTAGTCACCCTCAGCCTTTTCTCTGGAGCATATTTTTCTTACAGTAAATCTCTTAATTTAGTGTCTTTTGCCATCCCCATAGGTTATTTCCAAAATCATCAGATCCTGCTTCTTTTTGATGTAACAGTTCTTCCCTCAATTTTCTCTTTCTCTTGCATTTTACTATAAGCTACAGGAAAAAACATGCTGTGCCTTCAACAGTTTGTTTGAAAATCTTCTGAACTATGTGGACAACAAACCCCCAAAATGTTGCCTGCCATTCCTGTAAACAATGCTGCCTGCCATCAGTCACTGCAGCACCCTGAGGGGAATTCAGTTTGGAGAAAAACAAGATACTGGCCCTAGATAAGTTAAATGGCATATCAAAGGAGTGATTTCAATGAGCCCAGACTCCTGCATCTTCCCATACATAGAAAAGCACTAATAACCTTAACTTGAGATTTCTGTTTTTTCTGTGATTAGCAGCAATATTTTGATGTTCAACTACTTTTTTTTTCCAGCAAAAACTCCTATGTATCCTGACTCCTCCCTTACCTTTTTGGAACACTTCCTCAAAGCTATTTGAGAGGCTGTCTCCTGAACTCTATTTCTCAGTAAAGGTCCCAAATAAAACATAACTTTCAACTTTTTTTTTTCAGTCAATAGCTAAATACTTATCACTTTAAAGTTCTTTCTACATAACTGCAAGTCTCAATTCTGCTAAGCTCTCTGCAACTATAAAACAAAGACTTCCCCTTCCTCTACTTTCCAATAATATTTTCCTCTCCTTCTTCTGAGCTCTTACCAGTAGTGTCCTCCAAATCCACATTTCTACCGGTCAGTTTAGGGTGATTTAGACTTTATTATGCTCTTAAAAGGTCTTCCAGCTATCACTGTTCAAAGCTATTCTCACATTTTGAGGTACTTATTACAGCAACACCCCACTACAAAAATCAAAACCCATATTAGCTATCTGCTGTGCTGTGCTGTGCTAAGTTGCTTCAGTGAGGTCCAATTCTTTGTGACCCTATGGAGTATAGCCCACCAGGCTCCTCTGTCCATGAGATTCTCCAAGCAAGAATACTGGAGTGGGTTGCCATGCCCTCATCCAGGGGATCTTCACAACCCAGGAATTGAACCCGTGTTTCTTAATGTCTCCTGCATTGGCAGGAGAGTTCTTTACCACTAGTGCCAATTGGGAAGCCCCATATTAGCTATTTATTGCTGCCTAAATTCTCTATCGGTCAGGTTTCAACAAAAGAAGGAGAAGTAGGAAGAAATCATATATATATATATCTTTGTTACACGGAATCTCATGCAATTGTGGAGATTGGCTAAACAAATCTGATTCCAAAATATTGGCTCTTTGTGCACAGATGTCAAAAGGAAATGCAGAGACAGAGTTTTCGAGGAACAGGAAAGAGTAGCTTTGGTTTTTGCCAGGCAAAGAGGAAACACAGCAGGCTAGAAGCTTAAGAACTGTGCCCCTTTCTCTGGGGAGCAGGGAGAGGTTTTATATCCAGGAACTGGTGATCTAGGGTAGGTGATAAGACTCAGACTAATGAAGGTCTTAACATTTTTCTTTGTTTCTGCAAATTTACTGCTAAAGATGTCATCAGGTGGCTCAGCAACCAGGTATGGTGTTTCTGAGGTTACCAGCCCCTGATCATTTTGAAATGCAGAACACTACAAGGGAGAGTAGGGGGAGGAGAATAGTAGGGGCAGAGTATAATTCATATGGAGTCAGAGTAAATAGCTTTGTTTAGCTTTGTGAAGGACAAGTCTAACTACATATGTTTTTTAGGAGTAATAGCTAAAGAGTAACCAAGATTTCTTAACTATTTCAGGCTTGTCTATGTTGTTCCCCTATATTGTTCATTGTTTCCTTATTTTTCTTGTTTATCAGAAAAGGAAAGTCTTATTTCTATTTAAAAAAAACCTCATTTCTATTTTTGCTGCAACCGATTTCCCAATGCCAGTTTATTCCCTCCATATCAGTGGAGAAAGTAATGGGGCATCGTTTTTGTTTGGCTAAGGACAAAGTTTCAGTTGTACTCCACTTGACAAACTCCAGCTATCTGGCACAAGGGTCCATCTATCATCTATTTTGGGTCCAAATTACATTGGACAGGTCCTTCAGAGGGGACAATAGTGCTAAGGATGAAAGTTCATTGGCATGGAATGGAGTTTTTTGTCCACAGGTGGCAGTCAGAAAGGAAAGCCTAAGGGAAAGAGAGAGTAATTGCAGACTTATGACTGGACTCTCCCTCACACAGGAAGCCTATGACCATTTTTAAAGGAGTTTTAACTTACTTAGTCAATTCTAGCCAGGGTCATCTCCATTTTGATTAATTTGAATTCAGGGTAGATTAGAGTTTGAATTACCTCCGAAAAAATACATTTCTGGCAACAAATAGATTAATATTTGATGAAATAACTGGGTGAAGGTATATATGCAAATAGATGGCCACTACACTCCTCCCCATCCCCTTTTATATATCAGAAAGCCAACCCAACTCTATCATTTGACCCTGAAAATATGTAATTTCTTTTCTGTTGCACTGTATTAGCCAAGTAAGTTGCAGGGCTGGACTATATTGAAGTAGAGAAGGTTTCATCTCATGATGGAAGGAGTGAAAAAGTATCTGTGTATATTTTTAATTACCATATTCGGCTTTCCAGCCACAAATTATTTGCATTTAAACTACACTGGCAGAATATTCACCCCTTCAAACTACTTTCCCCCACTATTTATACAAAATACAAGAACAGATAAAACTAATCTATGATGATGCTCTCAGGGCTTTATGGTAACCAAAAATGAGTATAAAGGAATGTTATAAGACATGGGGATTTTTTGCAGTTTAACTTGGGAGAAGATTACAAAGATGAAGTCAATTGTCAAAGTTTATACAAAAAAAATTAAGAGCTATGCATTATAGTGTGCAAATTTTATTTCAATAAAATAATAAAAAATTAAAATAAAAATATCAAACTGAAAGGAGCTGTTAAAAGTAGATTAGTTGAATAGTATATTGGTGAAAGATTGAAGGCAGGAGGAGCAGGGGATGACAGAGGATGAGATGGTTGGATGGCATCTCCAACTCAGTGGACATGAGTTTGGGTAAACTCCAGGAGTTGGTGATGGACAGGGAAGTCTGGCGTGCTGCAGTTCATGGGGTGGCAAAGAGTCGGAGACGACTGAGCAACTGAACTGAACTGCACTGAGTTGTAATATCTGAATATCTTATAAGATAGATCTGAATGAAATGCAGAGTCAAAAAATGATAAAATATTAAAGAGAAAGTAACACATGTGAAAGAATGAGAAGGTTTAAAATATTTTTAATCAGAGACTCAAAAAACCAGTTCTGAGAGAATGGATGAGGGTCTGTATTTGAAAATAGCACCACTAAAAATTTTCTGGAAATGGTCAAATGCATGAAGAATTCAAACTCCGAAAGAGTAGTGTGTTTTATCTGTTTTGGATATCATTGTATCATCAGGGCATAGAATTCTACCTGGCAAGGATTAGGTATGTAATTAATGTTAACAAATGTTTGTTAAATAAATGAATATATCCTTAGAAATAAAAGAAGTAATATATAATGAAAAATAACTATAACTCACTTAAAATTATTGTAGTGGAATTATAAAAGTGCAAAGATAAATATAAGATCTTAAAAGCAGTCATCATGAAAAGAGAGATCAACTAAATGTGAAATGCTATTATATAATATTCCTATAAGCGTCTGAAGGAAGATTTCAAAAAAACCAAAAGTAATAGCCTGCAAGATTTCTCCCTGGTTAACATTCTCTAATGGAATGGATAGAATTTTTTCTTTTCTAATGCTATATATTTTTGGGCACATAGAATATATGGATCTATCTAATATGTTTTGGATAATGCATATACAAAATTTTACATTAAAATCCTTCAATTACAACACATTTTAAAAAGAATCATACATTAGAGAATGTCAAACGATAAACCTAAATATAGTTGGAGGAATGTCAGAGTGTGTTTTGAGCAATATGAGGGACCTTGTTATTACAAACAAAGCAACTGCTGTTTTAAACCAACACGATAATGTAAAGAAAAATAAATAGATTAATTAATTAATAAAATTAAAAACCATTACTTATTTGGTAAAAAAGAAGTGATATTTAAGGTATTTTACATCTTAACACGACAGATTTTGATTTCTTAAACATGTATTTCACTAAATTTATGCTTTTAAATAGATTTGTAATGCATTATAAAATTCATGACACTAAAGAATGGTGACCAGTTAGCATTTTTATACAGAAATCTGATATGCAAGATCAAGTCATGATATTAATGAGAAGATATTTATTTTTTTAAAAAAAATCAATGATGTATACTTACAGTGAAACAGCATGATCAAGTTGAGTTAATATCAAGAAAGCAAATGACACCTGAAAAAAATGTTTAATTTCATTGTTAACTAAAAGATTTGTATTACGATTACAATGTGACCCGATTTTACATCCATTATTTGACAAGCCTTAAAGAAGTGCTAGCAAAGATGTGGATCCATTCAGCCTCCCATAATCTGTTGGCAAGAATTTAAATGAGCAAATTTACTTTGAAAAATAATTGGTCATTATCTTCTAAATCTGAACATTGACATTATATTTTACCCAGGAATTTTATTATAAAGTATTCATAAAACAAAAAATTAAACGAGGAGACATTTCCTAGATGATGCTTAATAGGATAGCAGGAAAGTTTGAAGTAGTAAGAAGATGAACTAATATACATTTCGTAATAGTATGATGAATACATATGTGTTGGTATATTTACCCTGTAAAATATTAGCCAACAGTAACAATTAGTAAAATACATCTACAATCAAAAACTACTGGAGAGTTTTAGAGAAATTATTTTTAAATAAAAAAAAACAGAAGAAAAATTCAATTATTTTGCCATTTTTAATAACACAAGAATGAGTGCAAGTAAGTGATATCAGCAAGATAGTGGAGCTGGGAAGATCCACATGCACACTGTCTTGTGGATACACCAAGTAATCAACAATATACATACCAGAGTAGCTTTGTGGGCACTCCATAAACCAGTTAAGGAGCTGCAGCAACCAAGAAATCCCACCTCCTTCCTAAAAAATTACAATAAGGAAATTTTGTGTCATTTGTGCTTGTCCATGTCCCATACCATCCCTGGCATAGTGCAGTATGGTTGGGAAAAGATGCTCCAATTCTTGCTTCCTCCCTCAAGACTCAAGAAAAATAGAATGGAGCTTCTTTGCAAATATCTGGTTTCTCTTGGAGCTGCCCAAAGGAATGGTTCCTGTTTCACCTGATATGGAGCATTTATGGAAACACTGACATAGTTTAAATATCAGGTTGGAGGCCACAAAAAAATAGTGACAGGAAGATGCATGAGACCTGCAGGAAGACTATAGACCTTTAGGCATCTGGGGACAGAGTAGAGGCAGAGGAATACATAAGACATCTATGAACCAAAGGAAAAAACAAAGATGTCTCATAGGGGAAATGATGACTTTAAAAAGCATGTGTGTAAATGGAGAATTAAGCAATAGGGTACATTCACAGGCACAGGAATACATATCTCAAGAAAAGTCCAGAGAAAACCTTGAAACTTCATGCAGGGGTGATTGGTGAAGATGCTCCTTTATTGGGAGAGATAGCTATTATTTCTAAAGACCAGTTTGAAATAAAAGATCACAAAGAACACAAAGAAATAGAAAATCAGAGCTCATTTCAGGAAACAAATTTAATTTCCAGAAATCAATGACAAGTAAGACAGGCCTTGAATTTGATGATGATTTAAAACAATGTTTCTTAAATATGCTCAAAAGGAAAGCAGAACTTGGACAGAAACCTAAAGCAAATCAGGAAAATGAGATGTGAACAAAGTGTGAATATCAACAAAGAGATACAGCCAAAAAGAAAGAACAAAACAAATTCTAAACATTAAAAGAAAAAAAGAAAAAAAACCTCACTGGACGATTTCAACAGCAGACTTGAGCAAGCAGAATAAATAATTCATAACATCTTACAGAAAATACTGAATGAACCTTTTGACAAATCCAATAGTGTACTTGAAGATAGCCCATATGGAATTATTGAACTTGAGACACTAAAAAAAGTAATGAAGAAGAGTTAGCAGCATAAGGGACTCATGGAAAACCATCACACAGAATACTATGCACATTATGGGAGTTCCAGAAAAAGAAAAAGGGGCAGAGAGTTTATTTGAAAGCATATTGGCCAAAAATGTCCAAACTTTGAGGAAAAACATGGGTACACAAATATAAGGAACTCAAAAAACTCTAAATAGGAAAAAAACTCAAAGAAACTCACATCAAGATGCACAATCAGTCCAAAGACAAAGATGAAGGTAGAATCTTGAAAACAACAACAACAAAAAATTTCACATATGAGAGATTCTCAATAATATAGATTATTATTATTATTCTAATAACAGAATAAGATCTATGTCAATGGGAATGAAATATTAAAAGATCCATTTTATGAATCAATAATGAAAAGGGAAAAAATTTTAAATGAGCAGAAATTTTGTAAGCAATTGAAGTTAATGCCAGTTTAAAATAGACTGAACTGTTTTAACCTTAAGATGTTTTATGCAATCCTCATTGTAATCACAAAGAGAATATCTACATGAATATACACAAAAAGAAAAAAGAAGAGAATTAAATGTTCCACTGTTTAAAAAGAAACAACAACTAAACACAAAGAGAATAAGGAAGAAAATGATAGACAAAAACTCTATAGGGGGGGGGG
>SRVM01003422.1:0-11093 GCA_007570785.1 Antilocapra americana
AGATCTAGAAAAAAGAAGGAAAACGCTAATAGAGAATCCCTTTCTGATAGTCCTTAATGGACTACGCCCCTATCTCCTTTCCCTTCTTCGGCCCCTTATCACTGCCCTCCTGTTTCTCAGCTTTGCCCCCTGGGTTCTGAGGCGTGTCACGACACTTGCAAAAGACCAGCTTAACAACATACTAGGGAGACCCATCCAGATCCACTATCACCAGTTAGAAATGCTCGACCATGAAAATTATCAAGGCCCTCTCCCACGGGAGCTGCATGATTCTCGAGAGTCTGCATTGCGGCCCAGTTGCTGCAATGGACACCGCTAGGTGCGCGACAAAGTACCGCAAGGAGGGGCCTCCACCAAAGAGGCCACTCTCGAGCCTCCTGCGAGGTAAGCCAGCTTGCATGGAGGTTAACACCAAAATCCTCCCCTCCAAAAAAGGGTGTCCATTAAGCTCTACGCAGAGCTCAGGAGGAACTTGGCCACTGCCTCCCCTAGCCGGTCAATGTCCAAACAAAACCAGACTCCTCGCCTTACAAAACAAAAAGGGAGGAGATGTTGGGGCCCGGCCGGCTGAGGTGATCAGCCAGAGCCATTACGGTCGGAACACTCCAAGCCTGCTGCCATACAAGGCGCTGATAACGTGCCAGTTATACATTCAGCTGGCAAATCACCAAAAGGATCATGCGGCGAACATATGTCTGACAGGCCAATCGCCAACAAGACACGTATTCCTTACATGCCCATCAGAACTCCCCCGTCCCTTTTCCCACTCCCTCCCGTCCTTCCCGTATATAATCGCCTTGCGGTCAATAAAGTTTTGCAGCTTGATCAGAAACTTTGTCTTGCTGCCATTCTTCGAGCCTCTTATCCCACCCCCCTTTCATGCGTTTTCAGGTGGATTCAGAGCTCACGTTGATTGCTCTGTGGTTAAGAGCGACTGCGCCCAACTAGCGGCCGGAGCAGTCAAGTGGGTGCAATGTCATAAATATTGTGAATTAATGTCATAAATAGTGAATGTGATGTCGAGTCTAGTGGATGTGATGTCATACATATGCCCAGTGTGATGTCACAGGTATGGGATGTGCTATTATTTGTATAGAAGATGTGATGTCATATACCGTTGATGGGACTTCACATATAGTGGGTGTGATAGCATGAATACAGTGCAAGTGATGTCATAAATACAGTGGTGTGATGTGAGAATGAGTGGATATGATGTCATACAAAGCCCGTATGATGGCATAGATATATTGGGCACGATGTCATACATAAGGTATTTGTCATCTAACCTATACAGTGGGTTGGATGGCTCAGATTGATGCAGTATCACAATTACAGAAGATGTAATTTCATATAGCTTTGATGTGACTTCATATATATTTTGGGTGACGTCATGAGTACATTGGATGTGATGTCATAAATGTAGCGGTGTGACGTCATAAAGAGGGGATGTTGGCATATAGAGTCCGTATGACAAAATACACATAGAGGGTGTGATGTCATACGTATTGAGGTTTTCATGAAAGGATACAGTGGAGATCATGTCAGATAGAGTGTGTGTGATGTCAGATAGAGTGGTTGTGCTGTCATACCCACAGGGCTCCTGATGTCTCATTAGTGGATATAACGTCATAGACATAGTGAGTGTGATGTAACAAATAAATTGCCTGTGATTTCACCCGCAGCTTGGAAGTGATGTCATTAAGGGGATGAGACATAGTATAGAGTGAGTGTGATGTCATGATTACAGTGGTTGTGATGTCAACCATGGACATGGCGTCCTAAGTGCAGGTGTGATATCATGAATACACCAGATTTGGTGTTTGAAACACTGGTGTGTGTTATCATAAAGAGGGGATATGACGTCATAGAGAGTATATGACCTCATACAGGTACTGGGTGTGATGGGCATATTGTGGGTGTGATATCATATGCACAGTGGGTGGAATCACACTGATACAGTGAAAGCGATGTCAGATACAGTGTGTGTGATGTCCAACAGAATGGGTAGGGAAACCCACATACTGCGTATGATGTCATACCTATGTTGGATATGATATGCATACATGCAATGTGTGTGATATCATCGAAAGAATGGTTGTGATGATGCAGTCGAGTAAGTGCAGTGTCATAAATACTGTGATTTAATGTCATAAAAAGTGAATGTGATGTCGAGTCTAGTGTAAGTGATGTCATACATATGCCCAGTGTGACGACACAGGTATGGAATATACTCTTATTTGTACAGAAGATGTGACGTCATATTCAGTTGATGGGACTTGACATATAGTGGGTGTGATGGCATGAATAGAGTGCAAGTGATGTCATAAATACAGTGGTGTGATGTGAGAAAGAGTGGATATGATGTCATAAAGAGCCCATATGACAGCAGAGATATATTGTGCACGATGTCATACATAAGGTACTTGTGATCTAACCTATACAGTGTGTTGGATGGCTAGGATTGATGCAGTATCAGATGTATAGAAGATGTGATTTCATACAGACTTTATGTGACTTCATATACATTGAGGGTGACGTCATGAGTACATGGGTTGTGATGTCATAAATGTAGCAGTGTGACGTCGTAAAGAGGGGATGTGATGGCATATAGAGTACTGATGACATCATGCACATAGAGGGTGTGATGTCATACGTATAGCGGTTTTGATGAAAGGATACAGTGGAGATCATGTCAGATAGAGTGTGTGTGATGTCAGATAGAGTGGTTGTGCTGTCATCCACACAGGGCTCCTGATGTCTCATTAGTGGATATAACGTCATAGACATAGTGAGTGTGATGTTCCAAATAAATTGCCTCTTATTTCACACGGAGCTTGGATGTGACGTCATAAAGTCGATGAGACAACATACAGAGTGGGTGTGACGTCATGATTACAGTGGATGTGATGTCATACCCTGGACATAGAGTCCTAAGAGTGGGTGTGATATCATGAATACACCTGATTTGATGTTTGAAACACTGGGATGTGATGTCATAAAGAGTGGATATGACATCATAGAAAGCATATGATGTCATACAGGTACTGGGTGTGCTGGGCATATAGTGGGTGTGATATCATCTGTAGAGTGGGTGGAATGACACTGATACAGTGGAAAGGATGTGAGATATAGTGTGTGTGATATCCAAGAGAATGGGTAGGGAAACCCATATACTGCGTATGATGTCATACCTATGTTGGATATGATATACATACATGCAATGTGTGTGATATCATCGAGAGAATGGTTGTGATGATGTAGTCGAGTGGGTGCAATGTCATAAATACTGTGATTTAATGCTATAAATAGTGAATGTGATGTCGAGTCTAGTACATTTGATATCATACATATGTCCAGTGTGATGACACAGGAATGGGACGTGCTGTTATTTGTATAGAAGATGTGATGTCATATACAGTTGATGGGACTTCACATATAGTGGGTGTGATGTCATGAATACAGTGCAAGTGATGTCATAAATACAGTGGTGTGATGTGAGAATGAGTGGATATGATGTAATAAAGAGCCCATATGACGGCATAGATATATTGAGTACGATGTCATACATAAGGTACTTGTCACCTAACCTATAGAGTGAGTTGGATGGGTCGGATTGATGCAGTATGACAAGTACAGAAGATATGATTTCATATAGTTTTGATGTGATTTCATATACATTGCAGGTGATGTCATGAGTACATTGGATATGATGTCATAAATGTAGGGGTGTGAGGTCATAAAGAGGGAATGTGATGGCATATAGAGTACATATGACATCATACACATTGAGGGTGTGATGTCATACATATAGCGTTTATGATGAAAGGATACAGTGGAGATCATGTCAGATAGAGTGTGTGTGATGTCACATAGAGTGGTTGTGCTGTCATCCCCACAGGGCTCCTGATGTCTCATTAGTGGATATAAGGTCATAGACATAGTGAGTGTGACGTCACCGATAAATTTCTGTGATTTCACATGCAGCTTGGACGTCATGTCATAATGTGGATGAGAAATCATATAGAGTGTGTGTGATGTCATGATTACAGTGGATATCATGTCATACCCTGGACATGGAGTCCTAAGAGTGGGTGTGATATCATGAATACACCTGATTTGATGTTTGAAACACTGGGGCGTGATGTCACAAAGAGTGGATATGACGTCATAGAGAGGATGTGATGTCATACAGGTACTGGGTGTGATGGACATAAAGTGGGCGTGATATCATCTGTAGAGTGGGTGGAATGACACTGATTCAGTGGAAGCGATGTAAGATATAGTGTGTTTGATGTGCAAGACAATGGGTAGGGAAACCCATATACTTAATATGATGTCATACCTATGTTGGATATGATATGCATACATGCAATGTGTGTGATATCATTGAGAGAGTGGTTGTGATGATGCAGTAGAGTGGGTGCAATGTCATAAGTACTGGGATTTAATGTCATAAATAGTGAATGTGATGTCGAGTCTAGTGCATGTGATGTCATACATATGCCCAGTGTGATGACACAAGTATGGGATGTGCTGTTATTTGTATAGAAGATGTGATGTCATATACAGTTGATGGGACTTCACATATAGTGGGTGTGATGACATGAATACAGTGCAAGTGATGTCATAATTACAGTGGTTTGATGTGAGAATGAGTGGATATGATGTCCTAAAGAGCCCATATGACGGCATAGATATATTGGGCATGATGTCATACATAAGGTACTTGTCATCTAACCTATACAGTGGGTTGGATGGCTCAGATTGATGCAGTATCACAAGTACAGAAGATGTGATTTCATATAGCTTTGATGTGACTTCATATACATTGGAGGTAACGTCATGAGTGCATTGGATGTGATGTCATAAATGTAGGGGTGTGCCGTCATAAAGAGGGCATGTGATGGCATATAGAGTACGTATGACAACATACACATAGAGAGTGTGATGTCATACGTATAGCGGTTTTGATGAAAGGATACAGTGAGATCAGCTTAGATAGAGTGCATATGATGTCAGATGGAGTGGTTGTGCTGTCATCCCCACAGGGCTCCTGATGTCTCCTCAGTGGATATAAATTCATAGACATAGTGAGTGTGATGTTACAGATAAATTGCCTGTGACTTCACACGCAGCTTGGATGTGATGTCATAAAGTGGATGAGACCTGATATAGAGTGGGTGTGACGTCATGATTACAGTGGATGTGATGTCATACCGTGGACATGGAGTCCTAAGAGTGGGTGTGTTATCATGAATACACCTGATTTGATGTTTGAAACACTGGGGTGTGATGTCATAAAGATGGGATATGACGTCATAGAGAGCATATGACGTCATAGAGGTACTGGGTGTGATGGGCATAGAGTGGGTGTGATATAATCTGTACTGTGGGTGGAATGACACTGATACAGTGGAAGCGATGTCTGATATAGTGTGTGTGATGTCCAAGAGAATGGGTAGGGAAACCCATATACTGCATATGATGTCATATATATTGGATATGATATGCATACATGCAATGTGTGTGATATCGTCGAGAGAGTGGTTGTGATGATTCAGTCGAGGGGTGCAATATAATACATACTGTGATTTAATGTCATAAATAGTCAATGTGATGTCACGTCAAGTGCATGTGATGTCATACATATGCCCAGTGTGATGACACAGGTATGGGGTGTGCTGTTATTTTTATAGAAAATGTGATGTCATATGCAGTTGATGGGACTTCACATATAGTGGGTGTGATGGCATGAATACAGTGCATGTGTGTCAGAAATACAGCGGTGTGATGTGATAATGAGTGGATATGATGTCATAAAGAGCCGATATGATGGCATAGATATATTGGGCACGATGTCATACATAAGGTCCTTCTCATCATACCTATACATTGGGTTTAATGGCTCAGATTGATGCAGTATCACAAGTAGAGAAGATGTGTTTTCATATAGCTTTGATGTGACTTAATATACATTGGGGGTGACTTTATGAGTACATTGGATATGATGTCATAAATGTAGTGGTGTGACGTTATAAAAAGGGGATGTGATGGCATATAGAGTACATATGACGTCATACACATAGAGGGTGTGATGTCATGTGTATAGCGGTTTTGATGAAATGATACAGTGAATATCATGTCAGATAGAGTGGGTGTGATGTCAGATAGAGTGGTTGTGCTGTCGTCACCACAGGGCTCCTGATGTCTCATTAGTGGATATAACGTCATAGACATAGTGAGTGTGATGTCACAGATAAATTGCTTTTGATTTCACATGCAGCGTGGAGGTGATGACATAAAGTGGATGAGACATCATATAGAGTGGGTGTGACATCATGATTACAGTGGATGTGATGTCATACTCTGGACATGGAGTCCTAAGAGTGGGTGTAATAACATGAATACACCTGATTTGATGTTTGAAACACTGGGGTGAGATGTCACAAAGAGGGGATATGACGTCATAGAGAGCGTATGACGTCATGCAGGTACTGGGTGTGATGGGCATAGAGTGGGTGTGATATCATCTGTACAATCGGTGGAATGACACTGATACAGTGGAAGCGATGTCAGATATAGTGTGTGTGATGTCCAAGAGAATGGGTAGGGAAACCCATATACTGCGTATGATGTCATACCTATGTTGGATATGATATGCATACATGCAATGTGTGTGATATCATCGAGAGAATGGTTGTGATGATGCAGTCGGTGGGTGCAATGTCATAAATACTGTGATTTAATGTCATAAATAGTGAATGTGATGTCGAGTCTAGTGCATGTGATGTCATACACATGCCCAGTGTGATGACACAGGTATGGGATGTGCTGTTATTTGTATAGAAGTTGTGATGTCATATACAGTTGATGGGACTTCACATATAGTGGGTGTGATGGCATGAATACAGTGAAAGTGATGTCATAAATACCGTGGTGTGATGTGAGAATGAGTGGATATGATGTCATAAAGAGCCCATATGACGGCATAGATATATTGGGCACGATGTCTTACATAAGGCACTTGTCATCTAACCTATACAGTGGGTTTGATGGCTAGGATTGATGCAGTATCACAAGTATGGAAGATGTGATTTCATATAGCTTTGATGTGACTTCATATACATTGAGGGTGATGTCAAGAGTACATTGGATATGATGTCATAAATGTAGGGGTGTGACGTCATAAAGAGGGGATGTGATGGCATATAGAGTACATATGACATCATACACATAGATGGTGTGATGTCATACGTATAGCGGTTTTGATGAAAGAATACAGTGGAGATCATGTCAGATAGAGTGTGTCTGATGTCACATAGAGTGATTTTGCTGTCATCACCACAGGGCTCCTGATGTCTCATTAGTGGATATAACGTCATAGACATAGTGAGTGTGATGTCACAGATAAATTGCCTGTGATTTCACACGCAGCTTTTATGTGATATCATAAAGTGGATGAGAAATCACATAGAGTTTGTGTGATGTCATGATTACAGTGGTTATCATGTCATACCGTGGACATGGAGTCCTAAGAGTGGGTGTGATATCATGAGTACAACTGATTTGATGTTTGAAACACTGAGGTGTCATGTCATAAAGAGGGGATATGACGTCATAAAGAGCATATGACGTCATACAGGTACTGGGTGTGAATGGGCATAGAGTGGGTATGATATCACCTGTACAATGGGTGGAATGACATTGATACAGTGGAATCGATGTAAGATATAGTGTGTGTGATGTCCAAGAGAATGGGTAGGAAAACCCATATACTGCGTATGATGTCATACATATAAGGGATATGATATGCATACATGCAATGTGTGTGATATCATTGAGAGAGTGATTGTGGTGATGCAGTCGAGTGGGTGCAATGTCATAAATACTGTGATTTAATGTCGTAAATAGTGAATGTGATGTCGAGTCTAGAGCATGTGATGTCATAGATATGCCCAGTGTGTTGACACAGGTATGGGATGTGCTGTTATTTGTGTAGAAGATGTTATGTCACATGCAGTTGATGGGATTTCACATATAGTGGGTGTGATGGCATGAATACAGTGCAAGTGATGTCATAAATACAGTGGTGTTATGTGAGAATGAGTGGATATGATGTCATAAAGAGCCCATATGACGACATAGATATATTGGGCACGATGTCATACATAAGGAACTTGTCATCTAACTTATACAGTGGGATTGATGGCTCAGATTGATGCAGTATCACAAGTACAGAAGATGTGATTTCATATAGCTTTGATGTGACTTCATATACATTGGGGGTGACATCATGAGTACATTGGATGTGATGTCATAAATGTAGGTGTGTGCCGTCATAAAGAGGGCATGTGATGGCATATAGAGTATGTATGACAACATACACATAGAGGGTGTGATGTCATACGTATAGCGGTTTTGATGAAAGGATACAGTGAGATCAGCTTTGATAGAGTGCATATGATGTCAGATGGAGTGGTTGTGCTGTCATCCCCACAGGGCTCCTGATGTCTCATTAGTGGATATAACGTCATAGACATAGTGAGTGTGATGTCACACATAAATTGCCTGTGATTTCACACGCAGCTTGGATGTGATGTCATGAAGTGGATGAGACATCATATAGAGTGGGTGTCATGTCATGATTACAGTGGATGTGATGTCACACTGTGGATATGGAGTCCTAAGAGTGGGTGTGATATCATGAATACACCTAATTTGATGTTTGAAACACTGTGGTGTGATGTCATAAAGAGGGTATATGACGTCACAGAGAGCATATGACATCATACAGGTACTGGATGTGATGGGCATAGAGTGGGTGTGATATCATCTGTACATTAAGTGGAATGACACTGATACAGTGGAAGAGATGTCAGGTATAGTGTGTGTGATGTCCAAGGGAATGGGTAGGGAAACCCATATAGAGCATATGATGTCATACATATGTTGGATATGATATGCATACATGGTATGTGTGTGATATCATCGAGAAAGTGGTTGTGATGATGCATTCGAGTGTTGGGGCCCGGTCGGCTGACGCAATCAGCCAGAGTCATTATGTTTGGAACACTCCAAGCCTGCTGCCATATAAGGCGCTGATTATGTGCCAGCTATACATTAGGCTAGTAAATCACCAAAAGGATCATGTGGCGAACATATATCCGACAGGCCAATCACCCACAAGACACGTATTCCTAACATGCCCGTCAGAACTCCCCCCTCCCTTTTGCCACTCCCTCCCCTCCTCCCCATATATAAACGCCTTGCTCTCAATAAAGTTTTGCAGCTTGATCAGAACCTTTGTCTTGCTGCTTTTCTTCGCAACTCTTATCCCACCCCCCTTTCATCCGTATTCAGGTGGATTCGGAGCTCACGTTTTTTGCTCTGCGCGCCACAACGACTGTGCCCACCTAGCGGCCGGAGCAAGTGGCGCCCATCGTTGCGCCCGAAAACCGCTTGGACGGACCGCCTTCCCCTTTGACCAGTCCCAGCAAGGAGCACCACGATTACCCGCTCGTGAGACGACTCCGGAGAGAGTCCCTCCCTTGAAGGCGGCATTCGGTCAGGTAAGAATTAATCATGGGACAAGCATGTTCGAAAGATTTTGTTTTCATTAGCCAGCTTAAAAAATCCCTCAAGGTGCGAAGAATTAGGGTTCGTAAAAAAGATTTAGTTTCGTTTTTTCATTTTATTTTTAAGACCTGCCCCTGGTTCCCTCAAGAGGGTACTATCGACACTCCTATGTGGAATCATGTCGGAGATTGCCTTAATGACTATTATCATGTCTTTGGTCCCCAGACTGTGCCTATCACCACCTTTAACTACTACAATCTTATAAAAGATATTCTCACCAACCAGGGCCATACCCCAGACATTCAGCACCTTTGTCAGGAAGGACAAAGAATCCTTTCCCGCCACTCCAGTCCCCCCTCTAGAGCGCCCTCTACCCAAGATCTTATACAAAGCGACCCCATACACCCAAATAACACCAGCGCCGCTACCGTTACTCGCACCCCCTCACGGGCCCTTTCAAACTGTCCCTCGATTTCTATCAATATTGAGACAAATCCAAATCCTACTGCTATATACCCCGATCTTAAAGACCTAAAAGGAATAACCAGCACGGACACAGACGATCAGCTGCCCCCTGCTGACAGAGCTAATCTAGAAGATGAGGCAGCCCACTATAACGGCCCTGACTGGCCTCCCTCCTCCTCTGCCCCTTCCGCTCCCGCCACAGCCGCTGTTTTAAACAAGCCCACGCTTAAGGCCTCTCCGCCGCCGCCCACTTCCCCGCCTCCGCCCTGTTCAGCCGCCATCTTACACAGCTCTGGGCTCCCGCCCTTTGTGCCACCACCATATTTTCCCACCCACCCAGTTACGCCCACCGCTCCCAACACAGCCCGCCTTCCAGCTCCTATTCTGCATAACACTGAGCCACCACCCATTAACCAAACTCCCCTCCCCCAAACAACTTCCCTTCAAGAAGCCCTGATTTTCATCCGAGATGTTAAAGTGGTAGCCAAAGAACTCGCCGACCTGACTGTCTCCGCCCCCCAAGAGCTCTTAGCCTTCCCAGTAACTAGGAGCCAGGCTCAGCCTCCGCCTCATGAGGCGACAGACTCTCAAAGCCCTGACCCCAGTGCTCACGAACCCCCACTTAGTGATCATGATGAAGAAGAGTCAGAACACTCGGCTTCTGGTGATGATGAGACCCCGGTCCCACCATCCCCCCATACTTACAAAAAGCTCAGCTTATAAACGCTAGAAAAGGTCAAAGCGGCAGTGGCCAACTACGGCCCCACTGCCCCCTTCACTGTTGTCCTGATTGAAAACCTTAGTGATCGATGGCTTACATCCAATGATTGGTTCTTCCTAGCCAAGGCTGCCCTAAGCAGCGGTGATTTTATTCTCTGGAAAAGTGAATATGAAGAGGCTTCCAAACAGTTTGTTGAACGCAATTCGCGTAAGCCCTCCTCAAAAGGTTGCACTCTAAAAAGTTCCTTGGCTCTGACCCCTACCTACATAAGGAAAAACAGCCTCAATTTGCCCCCAGGTTACTAACACAAATTCAGTCAGCAGGTGTTAAA